>JAJAGP010001769.1:0-160890 GCA_025084515.1 Ancistrus triradiatus | reverse complement strand
CCTGCAGAAACCTGGAGAAGCTCCTAAACTCCTGATCTATGCTGCTAGTAGCTTATACTCAGGAACTCCAGCTCGTTTCAGTGGTAGTGGATCTGGATCTGACTTCACTCTGACCATCAGTGGATTCCAGACTGAAGATGCAGGAGATTATTACTGTCAGAGTGGACATAGTGGTCCTGTGTTCACACAGTGTTAGAGCGTCGTACAAAAACCTCCCTCAGTGAGAGAGTACAGAGACTGCACTGCTGCAGCTGGGAGCGACTGCAGGTGCTGAGGGGAGGAAGTGATACAGCACAATCATACACACTATGGAGCAGAACAAACACACACACACACAATAACACAACATCGATGTGGGGATGCTTTACAATTATTAAGCAGCAGAACATCATAAATTCACATTAAGACATCAAAAGATGGCTCTCTTTGTATCACAGGTGTAAGGAGCACATTCATATTTCTGATTTTACTCCACATTAAGGTTACTGTAATTACACTAAATATAAGGAATGACCATCTGTAACTATTCAAAATTATAGCTGTGAAAGCTTTCATAAATCTGAAAATGCCTAAAAGTAATAAATATTATATAAATAAATGCTTTTTATACTAAATTTTATCTGTGAATGCTTTCATAAATCAGCTTATGCCTAAAAATAATAAATAACTTCATAATAAATATTTATTAGACAAAATTATATATGTGAAAGTTTTAACAAATCAGATTACGCCTAAAAGTGATAAATAATATCATTACAACAATTTATTAGACAGAGTTATATGTGTGAAGGCTTTCACAAATCAGAAAATGCCTACACATAATACACAGTATGTAAATAACTGCCTGTTAGACAGAATTATATCTGTGATAGTTTTCAGAGCTGGTGGAGGGTAACTTTAACCTGTGTTTATTCTCTATATGATCAGTTTTTTAAGTTATATGGCCTGTTTGGACGGTTTTATGGCGAGTTAAATTAAAGACTTAATTATTTTGCGTGTTCCACATACAGACAGAATTAAGACTGTGAAAAGTTTCACAAATCAGCCTGGTCACCTCACTGCAGGTGTCAGTAATCTAATGGTCACCTTTAGTCAAGTCAAGTCAAGTCAGATTTATTTCTATAGCACTTTTTACAACAGAGAATTGTCTCAAAGCAAGTTTACAATTTTAGATTATCAACTAACATCTACATCCAATCCCAAATTGAGCAAGCCTAGGGCGACAGTGGTAAGGAAAAACTTCCCAAGCGTTATGAGGAAGAAACCTTGGGAGGACCAAGACTCAAAAAGGGACCCGACCTCCTTGGGTGTTGAAATTCACAATAATTATAGAAGTTATAAGCTTTTGGAAATAAAGCCCTAAAATGTAATGCCGAATGATTTCACTTTAGATGATGACGTCACCTGAATTCACAAATCAGGACGAGCCAATTGCAGCATTAATCACAGTTTAGTGACTTCATCACGGAATGCAAGACGAAAAAACCGCAGGCCAAGTTTACTGCGGCTGGCCTTTTGGCTTCCCACACTTTTTTATAGTTGCAAAGTCTTTTTTTCTTTACAGGTTCACTGCTCATTCTGACAGCATAAGTCTCCGCTCACACACACACACACACACACACACACACACTGGTCTGTCACTAACGTAGCTACTACTGTATCAGTTTTGGAGCGATATTGGCCAGTGAGGCTGTGATTGGAACACGGGACTGGAGCTGTCCCTGAAGGGAAAAATCAAAATTGCCCATAAATCGATATATGGACACATTTCTCAATTGATGTCATGGAAAAGAAGACTCTTTCTAAACGTGTGGGATGTCTATAATTAATCAATTAAAAGCTCTAAATGAAGAAGTGAAAAATCTCTGAGAGAGAGAACACACACACACACACCTACTGTAAATATTCTATATATTACACACAACTACCTTGTTTATTTATTTTTTCTTTTCCCTTTCTTCAAAGTCTTTCCTACTATACTGTATTTTTTCTGCTTGTTTGATTCCCTTCTTATTAATTATATGTAAAAAAACAATGTCTTTTTAATGCTTCATTAATATTGTACCGATTGTGACAGTCATGCCAATAAAGTTCATTGACTTGAATTGAATTGGAGCGAGAGAGAGAGAGAGAGAGAGAGAGAGCAGTGAGCTGAAAGTCAGATTTACATGAATGTGGCTGAATAGTTCTGTTTCGCCCAGAATAGAGAGAGGGGGCACTTTGCATGAACAGCCCATGCTTCAGTGCTCTGGGAGTGTTTATAGTCCTTCATGACTGAGAGCTGCTGCTCCAGCATCTTCACCCACAGCAACCATGACTTTGATCAGCATCTTCATCTTCACACTGACCCTCTGGACTCAAGGTACGAGTTTAATCAGCACTCACAGGAGCAGAGAAGCAAACTGTATGATGAGATTCATGATGCAATAATTCAACTGTGTTTTTCTTCAGGATCCAGAGGTCAGGTTACTGTGACTCAGACTCCTCCCGTGGAAACTGTTTCTCCAGCAAACACAGTCACCATCAACTGTAGAACCAGTTCTAATGTGTATAGTAATAATCGTCTATCCTGGTACCTGCAGAAACCTGGAGAAGCTCCTAAACTCCTGATCTACTATGCTAGTAGCTTACATTCAGGAACTCCAGCTCGTTTCAGTGGTAGTGGATCTGGATCTGACTTCACTCTGACCATCAGTGTGAAGTCTGAAGATGCAGGAGATTATTACTGTCAGAGTTTCCATGTTATCAGTGGTAGCTATGTGTTCACACAGTGTTAGAGTGTCGTACAAAAACCTCCCTCAGTGAGAGAGTACAGAGACTGCACTGCTGCAGCTGGGAGCGACTGCTGAGGGGAGGAAGTGATACAGCACAATCATACACACTACGGAGCAGAGCAAACACACTACAATAACACAACATGGACACACAAACCAGAGAGCTGCCTGGGTGAAATTAATAGTTACCTACTTTTTCCCTGTTTCCCTAATCCATGTTCAGTACATTTTACACAGACCATGCATCCCCAAGGCCTAAAGCATTGTGCATGATCACTCTCACTGCTCCAACAACATCACAACTGATGGCCTTTCAAGGTGGCAATTTTTACTAGACGACTAGTCATTAAAAAACTAGTGGACTAGTCGTGTTTTCCATAGCTAAAGCAAAAGAAACTCGGGAGGTCTTTAATTTTAGTTTTTTTAATTAGTGCAGTTCAAGGCTGATTGACAACGGCAAATGAAGTGTCAAATTGTATTTTAAATAACAGACCTACACGGTGTCTAAATTAAAATTCCAGCTTCAGTGCTTCCTTACTCTACACTAGTAAAGACGACAATAAATAAGTAGACAAAATAATACAATAGTTCATGCTTAATTTCAGCTGGATTCTGCCAGAACAAGATCTGGCGTTACATCGTTACCTTTAATATTTGGAGCACATCTGCGTTTTTATATATAAAATAAAATGAACATATTGATATTGAATGGTATTTATCTGTGTGTAGCCTCTTTTCCATACACCCAAGCGGCTCGTCATAATTAGAGCTGGGGGTGGGGGAGGTTTGGACTTGATGGAAAAAAAAGACAACTGATAAATAAGATAATGTACATATTTTTATTGATATAGATATTCTATTTGAAGGCCACTGTATTACGTGATGCACAATGAGCACTGTTGTGTTTATCTGTTCCATGACCTTTTCACTCGATGCCCATTTGCCGGACTGTACCCTCGGTGTTCCCTTACCTCATGTGTTACAAATTAAGCACTGCAGTGCAGATTATTGTAGAATTGTACTCATCTTTTCCTTTTTTTTCTTTTTTTTTCTTTTAATTGAGGAATAAAATAAACATAGTATCAAACAAATAACAGTTCACCAATAGCTTAAATAGCATATCACAGAAGTTATCAACCCTACAGTATAAACATCCTCAAAGATTTTTTCCCAAATTTTAAACCTTTAAAGTTAACCCAACCTCTAACAACCCCACACTCACATACACCCAACCACACACACACACACACACACACACATACACAAAAAGACATCGGACGAGGGAGGTCAGTCAGCCAGCACTGCATCAAGTGTGTTGAAATAAGAAAAAAAAGAATCCCATTTTAAATAAAATTTGGCAGTATTGCCTTTTAAAGTGTGTCGAATTTTTTCCAATCTCAAAAAGAATAAAAGGTCATGAAGCCAACGCAAGATCGCAGGTGGTTTAATAGATTTCCACAAAATTAAAATGCAACGTCTCACCAATAGGGAGGCAAAAGCCAAAACCTCCTTCTGAACCCGAGTAAGAGAGCAGGATTCAGGTGCAAGTCCGAATAATGCCACAGCAGGACAGGGTGAAATCTCAATACCCAAAACTTTGGAGATTATGTCGAAATAATCAGCCCAGAATTTGGTAAGTGAGGGGCAAGAAAAGAACATATGACTCAGATGGCATGGAGAGCCAGAGCATCTGTCACATTGATCTATAAAGGAGTCTGGATAGAATTTGGAAAGGTGAGATTTGGACCGATGGAGCCTATAAAGACTTTAAATTGTATGAGCTGAAGTCTGGCACATGGCGCACTGACACGTACATTATATTTAACGCTTTTTACCACCACCCATCTGAAACATTCAAGCCCTAGTTCGTCTTCCCCAAGTCTCTCTGAATTTTTATAGGGGATTTTACCTCCCAGGAACATAAACATTGTATTAAATTTTGGAAATAAGAGATTTACATGGACAGGACACAGTCAGAAATTCTTCCTAGGGCTTGTACGTCAGGAAGACACGGATAATTTGCCAAAATGTGCAGCTACAAAGTGTCGCACCTGAAAAATCACGAAACAGGTGAGAAGGTGGCAAGTGAAACTCATCAGATAGCTGAGAGAAACTGCGAAAAACACGCCGTCTTTGTACAGATCTCGTACTGACTTAATTCCCCGGATCAAACCACAGATTTAAAGGCTGTGTCGCTTATTGCAGGAGGGAACAGGTGATTATTTATATAGGCATTTCTCGGATGAAGACCTAAATTTGAAATGGACCCTGAAACTGAAACCATATACGTAAAGTAACAGAACTAATGGTTTTTTGGAACATCTTGAAAGTTTGTTAGGATAAGGGAGAAGTAAGTATCGAAAGACCAGAATGTGGAGAACAGGAATATAGTTCCAGCCTGCACCATTGCAATCCCGGCATTATGTATCGGGAAGTACAATATCTTCTGAATATGGGCAGACCAGTAATAAAAACAGGAAATTTGGGAGCGCTAATCCCACCATCTGTCCTAAATCTCTGTAAAGAGTGTTCCTCACTCTAGGCACCTTACCATCCCAAAATGAAAATCAGTAATGCATTGATTAAGGGATTTAAAAAACTTTTTGGGCAGCATAAGTGGAATGTTCTGAAAAACAAAAACAAAAACCTGGGCAGGACATTCATCTTAATAGCTTAATTCTGGCTATCAAGGACAAAGGGAAGTGATTTCCATCTCAGTAGATCCAGTTTGAGTTTGCTTAATTAAGGGCCAAAATTATGTCAAAGAGGGACCCTGCACAGTGGAGGAGACATAATCCCTAAATTTTTGAATTCCTGTTGGAGCTAGCTTAAAGGGAACGACCGACTTTTTAAGTGACCGTGCGCTAATGAGTTAATAAATCCATTTTGATCGTTGAGACTATACCTGGAAGGATATTTTCTAAACGTAACGCCAAGACCTTAGCCAGAATTTTGACATCAACATTCAGCAAGGACAAAGGTCTATATGAAGCACAGGCAGTTGGGTCTCTATCCTTTTTTAAAAGAAGAGATATAGATGCCTGAGTCATGGTTGGTGGCAAAGCCCCAGACAATAAGGATTCGTTATAAACTTCTAAAAGAAGAGGGATTAGTTTGTCTTTAAATGTCTTAAAGAATTCAACAGGGAATCCGTCAGGGCCTGGTGCTTTATTGGTCTGCATGGATCTAATCGCAACCATGACTTCTTCTAAATGTGAATCTAAATCACTAGCCGCCCCGGAATCAACAGTTGGAAACGTCAAACCCTCTAAAAACTCAGGCATATCATCTGCAATATATTCTGTGTTGTACAAATTGGAATAAAATAACCTAAAGTTCGTATTAATCACCAATGGGTCTGTGCACATCTGACCACTTGTCACATCTTTTATTCGAGGGATCAGACGTGATGCAGCCTGTCTTTTAAGCTGATGGGCCAAAAGTCTAGAAGATTTGTCGCCATGTTCATAATAATTACTGCGTGTATGAAGCAATAATTTCTCTGCTTCAGTTGTGGTGAGAAGATTAAATTTAGTTTGCAAATCAAGACGCTGTTTTAGTAGAACTGGTGATTGATCTATAGCATTGCGTTTATCTAAATCTGCAATTCGTACTGTTAAGGTTTGTAATTCGGATTCCTGTAGTCTTCTAGAATGTGCAGTATAGGAAATGATCATGCTACGCAAATAGGCCTTAAGAGTTTCCCAAAGCAAGGAAGATGAAATAGTGTCGCTCTTATTTATAGTGATAAAGTCGTCAATTGAGTTGGCAATATATGTAATAAATGCTTCATCTGATAATAATAATGAATTAAATCTCCAAGGGGATGAAAAAGATGGACTTATAGAAAAGTTGATATCCATGGAGAGAGGAGCATGATCAGATATGACTATAGGGTGATAATTAACTAACTCCGGGAAGAAGAGAGCCATCTACAAAAAAATAATAAATACGGGAATGGGTCTGATGTGGATGTGAGTAAAATGAAAACTCTTTATTGGTAGGGTTTTGACGTCTCCTAGGGTCAATAATGGCGTTTTTTGTAGTGAAGTCGGAAACTGCCTGAGACATTAAAGATCGAGACAGGGTACGGGGATTTGAATGATCTAATGCCGGATCAATTATACAATTAAAATCACCACCCAGTATTAACAAATGGGTATTTAAAGATGGAAAAGAGCTAAAAACTTTAGCCATAAAATTGGGGTCATCAAAATTTGGAGCATAAATATTAGCCAGCAGAACTGGGGTATTGAATAGAGAGCCTCATAGAATCAAATATCTGCCATTTGTATCTGCCATTACTTTATCTGCCACAATCCGAATCCCCCTTTTGACCATAATTGCAACTCCCCTAGTTTTTGAATTAAATGAAGAATGGAAGGTTTCATCTATCCAGGAGCATTTTAACCTAGAATGATCACTGTTTTGAAGATGGGTCTCTTGTAAAAATATTATGTCAGAGTTTAAACGTTTTAAATGAGTGAATACCCTTAATCGTTTAACTGCATTATTTAAGCCCTTAACATTCCAACTAGTAAATCTCACAGAGGCTCCAGCCCTTAACTTGTGAGCATGAGAATCCGACATTTGGTTATTAACAACAGAGAGTACAATAAAAGCAGCGCCGACTGAAAAGGGGGAAGGGGAAAGACACACACATACACACACTCACACACATACACACGAACACACCAACCTAAACCCGCCCACAAAAAATATCCCACCCAAAGTCCTCCAAACAACCCAACTTGAGGACTAGTAAGGCCCAAACCAGGAGCCCCACCTCAAAAAAAAACCATACTCCCGCATGCACACCATGGTTTAACAGGCAGAACCCAAGGGATTTATATACATTAATAACTGTACCGAAACTACTAGCAGCTTAAAGTTACCCGAGTAACGTGCAAACATGGCTAAACAGAGAAGTACCAAACACGAACAGTCTTACACTGTAAGACTAAACAGTAAATAGACCGTTTAAAGAGATTAAAATAAAAACAAAGATAGTGCCATAAAGAATATAATAATAATAATAGTAAAAAAATAAAGAAAAGACCTTAAAAATAAAAGTCAGTCAAGGCGGCCCAACACTCCGCTCTACTGGTCCAAACGTTGAGGTTACCTAGATATGGAATCCACAAAAGTCATGGCCTCCTCCGGTGAGGTAAAGTCACGATGTTTACCATCATGAGTTATCCGGAGTCGAGCTGGGAAGAAAAGTCCGAACTTAACTCCTTCCATATCGCGGAGCCGCTTACGAACGGCATTAAAAGCAGCTCGAGCTTTGGCTGTTTTACTAGTATAGTCGGGAAAGACGGAGAGAGTCATGCCCGAAACCGCTATCCGCTGCTGTCGCCTGGCTTTGTTTAGAACGTTCGCGCAGTCTTCATAATAATGTAGTCTCGCCACTACTGCGCGTGCAGGCTGACCAGGTTTCGGTGTGGGTGCTAATGAACGGTGCGCTCTGTCCACCACGGGACACTTCTCCATAGAAAAAGCATCCTTAAGAAGTTTAGATACATTATCTGTGGTGAGGGAAAACAACCCGTCTTCGGGAATACCCACAATTTGGAGGTTCTTGCGTCGCGACCTCGCCTCCAGATGCTCACACCTCGCGTCCAATCTAACCATTTCTTTAGTTAGAAGTTCCACTTTGTTCTGCAGCACCGCCGTGTCATCCACACATACAGAGAGAGAGTGTTCCATGTCAGACACAGTGACTTTCACACTCGCCAACTCAGACCTGAGCGCCGCGAAGTCCCGCGATAGTTCAGCCTACATGTCCTGAAGTTCCGTCCTAATCTTCCCGTAATGATCGTTTAGGACAACCTGGAGTTGAGATACCACCGCGCGAACCAACTCGGACCTTAACGAATCGATGTCGGTAATGGAGGCGGATGCAGCGCGAGCCGGAGAATCCGCTGGCGATGCCGCGGTTTGCAGCGCAGGCCTAATGAGCGACTGCGATGAACTCACCGTTTTGCTCGTTTTCGGAGGCATTATAACATTCTCAGCAGTCACAAACAGAACTGCTTCAAATAATAAACAGCCAGGATACAAAAAAGCGAAGTAAAAGTATGGTACAGCAATATGATTACACTTTCCCTGGGAGCGCCACCAAACACACACCTACTCCATGCTGTGTCAAACCGGAAATCGTACTCATCTTTTCTGAAGTATTTCCAAAGTACTGAAGTTTAGTCTATGTAACCCCTAGTAACTAGTCAGACTCGGATTAAAGAAGTTTTTTTTTTTTTTTAAGTGTTAAAAACAGTCAACATTGACTGTAAATGGGTAAAATAAACATTATAAATTTGATAATTTTCTTCTAGCTACAGTAACTCACCAAATCTTTTTCCTATTATAGTTTATGAGACGTATAATATTTGATAAATATTTGATACCTAACACAGCAATAAAATGATTTCTTAAATATTTACTTACTCTATGATCCAAACAAACAGGTGAACATGAAAATTTTACTTTGTGTCGGATCAAATCTGGTGGATCAAACTGATAATCTTTTTTTGGTCCAAAAAGATTATCCCTATCTTTAGCCCTACATTTCTGCATATTTCCAGGACATCTCAAATTCGGTAAATATTATCAAAAATGGACCTACCGGGCACACAATATGTCTGGTCAATTTTAACCACCTGCTCCACCTTACTTTGCCTCCGAGCTAATGTCTTTGAGAGCAGTTTATAGTCTGTGCAGAGCAGTACCACTGGGTGCCAGTTCTTTAGGTCAGTTAGATCAACTCTCTTTGGGAACAGAGTAAGTATGGATCTCCTACAGCTTCAGGGGAGTTCACCCTCACGCACACTGTTCCTGAGGACATGCAGCACGTCATCTCCCAATTCAGACCAGAAGGCTTTGTAAAACTCAGCTGGGAGACTGCTTTGTTGTTCTCCATGCTCTGGAGTGCAATACACCACTCCTCTTTGGTGAGCTCAGCATCTAGCTCTGCAGCAGATGTTTGTGTAAGCTTGGAGAGGTTTTGAAAGAAATGCTCCTCCACTTCCTTCGCTTCAGCCCACTCAGTCACGCAGAGCATAGAGAAGGTCCATCGTCCGCTTGCAAATTTTAAGAAAGCTCAGAAATTAGAACCCCTGTTTCAGTTCGCACATTGCGCATAAGCCTCTTTCGCCCATTCTTGTGCTTGAAGCTAAAGAAGAACTTTGTAGGAGCAACCTTCTCCAAAATATTTCGGATACGGGATCGGACCAGTGCCCCGTGCTGTTGTGCTCAGTAGTTCCTCTAAAACACTTTTTTTCTTTTTAGGGCTTGTACATGATCTTTCCCTTTGGACATCTCTACTATGTCCTGGAGTACTTCACTCTCACTCTCCAGAGACCTCAGGGAGTTAGTTATGTCTCTGGTGACATTGAGTGTACTGTTAGCAAAACAACTTTATTTGAGCTTTTGCTACGTCCCACCACTGCTGTGCTAACTTAAAATACATTTTTTTTTGTTTTTAGAACCTCCCAGACTCTCTAAAATTAGCGTCTTCTAAAAGCATTGTATTAAAATGCCAGTATACACTCTGTGGTTTTATTTAGTTCTTAGTGACACAACACTGAACCATGCAGTGGTCTGAGAAACCAACAGAAGATATAGAACAGCGAGTAAAAAAAGACATTTGGTGACTAAAAGCATAAAAGCGTGTGCTTCAGATATTTCACCTAGCCGTTTGCGTGATGCTACATCCGGCTCTGCATGGTTTCTGTCTTGATCACTTGCTGTGCAATTAAAATCACCTCCTATTATTAAAAGCTCATTAGAATCACAGTTTAAAAAACCGCTCCCCTTCCATCTCAGCTGTCTTGTGTTTTAATACCACTAAAAACCAACTCAGAAACGTCGTTTCCTACCTTCACCTGTACGAGGGGCAAATTCTCTTGCTCCAACAAAACCTGCTCCGTTCCTTCCATAGGGGAATCACTACTAATTTCGGAGTTTCCACTTATATTGGGTGGTGCTGGTTCTTCCGTTTCAGATGATATGGCAGTAGGGGTCTCCGAGGGGGGCTGCACATCTGCAATCCGACCTCAGCAGGTCCAGGTTGCTCCGCATTTGCGTGTTCGGTTGCTTTAAGAAAGTCATCAGCTGGTTCTAAACAATCACGAATAAGATGCCCCGTTTGTTAACATCTAAAGCACCTCATATTAGTATCCGAAGTAGTGTATATTGTATAATCAAAGCCCTCAATTCTGAATGTAAAAAGTTAGATTCAGGTCTTCTTCCGTGTCTTTGAGCACCATATAAATGAAACGCCTAAAGGACACGAGGTGTTTCATCAACGGCGATTTACAACCAAGAAGACTTTCCTAATTGGTGACACGATTCTACCAAACCGAGATTACTCTTGTATAATTAGGTCATCTTTAATGAATGGAGGAACATTTGATAGACTAATTTTCTTAGCTCGAGCACTTAAGGGTTATACAAAACCTAACTGGTCATTCAGAACGATACCATTTCTGATTAACTTGTTTGCCTTCTCTACTGTTTCTAGGAACATTACTACAGCTTTATTCATCAGCGAAGCGGACAGAATGCTGCTGTGACCCACAACTTCACCTGCAGGCAAACAACAATCCTCCACACTTGCCTTACTCTCCATCTTCACCACATGTCGACGAGACACTCTTGAACCGACCAGCGTCTAAAGAGTCCATACTGCCGGCACACTGCCAGAAGTGTTCACACAGGCACACACACACAAACACACACGCACACACACAGGCTAAAGTTAATTAGTATACAGAAAAAAAAAAACGACACTGAAAAATTAAATGAATAAATGGAATTTTGGCCTTAATTTTGGCCAAACACTCCTGAACTCACTCGCCATGCTTCCCTCACTCGCCCACGCATGCGCAGAGAGAGAGAGAGAGAGAGAGAGAGAAAAAGTGAGCTGAAAGTCAGATTTACATGAACATGGCTGAATAGTTCAGTTTCTCCAGAATAGAGAGAGGGGGCACTGTGCATGAACAGCCCATGCTTCAGTGCTCTGGGAGTGTTTATAGCCCTTCATGACTGAGAGCTGCTGCTCCAGCATCTTCACCCACAGCAACCATGACTTTGATCAGGATCTTCATCTTCATCAAATTACAGTCAAGTGGTGACACCAGTTGCTGAGCCCATATAAACACACCTTTGTGGCTCGCACAGTGTTGCAGCATTGATCTATTGTGCGCTCTGGCAGCCAGACGCACAGCTATTAACGGTGATCCGGACACTTGCTCTTTTGCTTCGTTCGTGCGTTTTTGAGGGACAAAGGTACATCTGGAGGCACCAAGGTCTCCAGACGGAGGCTATTTAGAGATAGCCCAGGTAAGTTAGGGCCCTAGCTTAGTGTAGGGACAGTTTTTTGTTTTTACTTTTATTTTCACTGGGCTTTCTCCGGCTGTTTGAGCCTCGCCCCAGTAGTCACCTCTCTCACGCTATTGCCCCCTCTCCTCGTGATCGAGGAAACCTTTATTATCCCTACTATCACTCTTTGAAGAGGACGCAGTGTTTTCTAACCTCGTCCTCTTCACTCCCCGCGTCCGAGACACACACCTGCAGGCGCTTATCTTTATTATTTGTGTGGCACGTGCTCGCAGAAGCTCCGCTCAAGTCTCGCCGCACTGCGCATGCGTGGACCCGATATGCCTCCGCTGCGCCAGTGGTGTGCAGTAAGCGCACGCTGAATAGTGCCGCCATACGCTCACGCTGTGGATATTCGTTAATTATTAGAATGGTTATCTTTTACTGTTCTCTTTCGTTTCTTTTTGTTATTTATATTTTGGTTCACCATTTCCATCTGGAGCTAACTGCATTTGGGTTCCAAACCCTTATTCTTTTGCTTTCACGGTTCATCATTCGTTTTTAATATGGCAAACCGTAACAGAATGCTGCGACCAACTAAGGGGCACAGCATTAGCTCCTGGACCTCCAGTTTGGAGATCCCCAATCGCCGCAGGCGGTGGGTTTCTTTACCCGGGTCCCGGCTGTCTTATGGGAGGCCGTCCTATGACTATGGCCATGTCATGGAGGCCGTACGGCATTCCAACCCTCCCAGGCTTCAGGTAGTGCTTAATGTATCCCCTACCTGGACTCCCAACCACCCACACTTGCCCAGGAGCTGCCTGACATTTTTAATATTTGTCAGGGCCCTAGGGCAGTAGCTGACTTTGTGGCTGAATTTCGCTCTGCGGTTGAATTCACTGCCCTTGATGAGCCAGCGCTTATAGACCTGTTTCGACTGGGTCTCGATCAGGAGGTGGACATTGAATTGTGCTTCCTCCCACCCGCCTCTTCCCTCAACAAGCTGTTCGACCTAGCCATGTTGGCTGAGGTCCGCATTGACCAGCGGATGAGGAAGAGGACGGGCCTGATCTGCAGCACGTCCAGTCCACCCGGCTTCATACCTGAGCAGTTCATTTCCGTGCCTGAACATTTAGCACCGCCCAGCCCCGTACAAGAGCTTGACTTATTCTTTTGTTTTCACGGTTTGTCATTCGCTTTTAATATGGCGGACCGTAACACTCATTTGTTTGACTGGCTCCTTTCTATCTACTTTCAGGACTTGTGTGCAAATCTGATGATGTTTTAGGTCATATATATGCAGAAGTATAGAAAATTCTAAAGGGTGCACAAACTTAATAATCTAACAATAAATGGCGGTAACAGAACTGTGGTCTAATCGCAGTAATACAACCGAGGTCGTGCTTTAACGTGTGATATTGGCACGGGTGTTCTGATCTGTACTCGGCCTGTGGACTCGTGCCTTTGACATCACACCCGTGCCAATATCTCACATTAAAGCATTGCTTCTCTATTCTGAAATGAATGCATGATTCAATAATGGTCACGACCTCTGAAGTATTGTGATCCTTTATTTGATTTCTGATTGCTCTTTTTGGTTTACCTCCAGATTCTGATTATTATATTATATTATACCAGAGGTAGTTCTGACCCTGTAATCTGATTGGCTGAGAGATGTTTTTCCTGTGACATTATTGATGATAATGGCACTCTGACAGATGCTCTATAAGTATTACTCCGCCTCTCACACATACTCCTATGTAACCTGGCAAAGACCCCAGCCATAACAAACACAGCAACATTATAATTATACAAGTAAAAGAAATGACTTATCATCAGTTTATAAAATCTATTGGCTATGAAAATAATTATTTATATTTAAATCTGGAAGATGAAGATGAAGATGAAGCTATTAATGAGCAGCCTAATATTCCAAATGAGCCAAGGTTCAGCAGCCTTACAAACAAGGATTTGGATGTGCTGGAAAGGCAGAGAAATGAACTCAGTTCAGTAAATCAAACGTCCTGGGCTCTTCACATTTTCACAGAATGGCTGAATAACAACAGCCCTGAAGTCAGTTGTGGTAGCATCAAAAAACATGAACTGAATCAGCTTCTACATCATTGTTATGGATCAGTCAGAAATGGGAAGGTGGAGCTGTACAGTATCAGCAGCTTCGTTGGGTTTAGAGCTGGACTTAACAGATACATAACTGAACCTCCGATCAGCCGCGGATGGTGTTTAATGAAAGATACAGAGTTTACACCAGTACCTTCTCTGTCAAGCAGCAGAAGATGGAGGAATGGTTTGTTTGTTGCTTGTAACCCCACAGAAAAACCTCGTATAACAACTCAAAATGCTCAAACATGCAAACTTTTTACTTCGTTCAAATCAAAACAGAACTCTCAACCCAATGCATATTTTAGGAACTGCACAATGGGCAGTGTGCACATGAATGTATTTAATCACTAGTCAAATAACTGAAGTGATAATGGGATCCTAGACTTTCATTATAACACCGGGATCTCACTCCGACTTTCCTCTGTTGGTGTGACTTAGTAACAACCAGCCTCATAAATCAGACACATTTGATTTGCTTAAATAAACTATATTTTAAATCAATTTAAACATATTTACATAGAAACATATTATTGTGTTTACTGTCTGTATAATAAACAGTTAATGGGAAATTATGTTTGTCTGCTGTTATGACTGAAGAAGCTGATAGAATGGAACTATTTTACCTCACAGAACGGTGATAGAATCGTTATCTCATGTTAAAGCACTCCCTCTCGTGTATTATTGCTTAATTATTTTTGATCCTATATTAAAAATGAAGGCTTGGTTCTGTTTCATTGAGTGTCAGTGTGAGTGGATTATTAACATTGCATGAAAACTATAATGATTAACTTTATTAGGGTGTCTGATTAAACACAAACAGCTGGTCATAAGGAAGAGATTTAAAATCTACATCAGCAGCTTTTAAAATCCAAAGTTTCCCCTATTTTTATTTTTAGTTATGACCAAAAAACAAGATAATTAAAAAAAGTCACATTATAAAATCTCTGTGGTTTACTTGTAACCTGGAGCAGCAGCTCTAAATGAAGAAGTGAAACCATCATGTCTGATGAAGCTGAACACAAACATCCAAACTGACTGAAGCACAACCCAGAGCAGTGAATGTACAGCTAAACACACTCTCTCCTAACCCTGATCATGATGATGAAGTAGAAGAAAAGAACAGAGCATCTTCCAAATGCAGCTTTATTTCAGCACAGCAAAAGTACAGGAAGAGAAACAGGACACTGAAGAGAGCAAAGACAGAAATGGAGCCACTGTGGAGAACTGAAGCTCTATTGGAGATGGATGCACAAGCAGCTCCGTCTTCAATTCTAGCTTGGATCTACTAGGCTTCACAGTGGCTCTTTCTGAACGTGACTGGACGATCGACGCCGCCATGGGAGACGGTGCAGATAAACTCCTCCCCTTTTTCCCAGGCTGCTTTGCTGAGGGTCAGGACGCTGCTGAGGCTGTAGCGACCATTCTTCTCCACTTCAGCGCTGGTCAGAATCCCGTCCTCCTTCTTCGAGCCGTCCACCTTCCAGCTCACCAGTGCCCCCTGTGGAGAGGAGGCAGACAGCAGACAGAGCAGAGAGGCCGATCCCTCAGACAGTTGCAGAGGAGACGGAGGGAGCAGAGACACGGAGGGCTGGACTGTGGAAGCAGCTGCAAATTCACAAACAATTCCATGTTAATGGAGGAACTTTGTTGCACTGACATGGTGGAACTGCATCCAATAATCAAACTGTATTCCAGCAGTGAAACAGTCAGTGAGTGAATTCTGGAAATGCTCTGAACTCCAATAGAGACCAAACTGCAAGCTTCACTTTAGTTTAACACAAACTCCATCATTATTCTATATTTCACATCAACTAACTCCATTCCATTTCTATCCATCTTTAATTTTCAATCGTAATGATGGTGGAATTAATGAGTCATTACAGCTTCACATAATACAGTCTTATGGAAAAGTTTAGGCCCCCCTGCTCTAATTCCTTATTTAGCTAAACCTCTGCAGGGAACAAACTGGAATCTACAGAGTCCAAAAGTTTGAGCAGCTTCCCCTGGTGTTTTTGTAATCTCTCAGAACTTGTTCTAGGTTCATTAATATTTACAGAAATATGTCTGATTTGTTGAGCTTGTGGAACTTCTTCTCATTTAGAACATCAACTAAACATTTACATTAACCGGGGCTGCACAAAATTTAATGAGAATGAATAATATTCAGTTTATCTACAGTTTATTTTTATTAATTTAACTGATAAAGAGAATAAAATAAATTGATGGAGATTCAAAAGAAGAAAACACACTTACTCTTTACTCTGAGTTTGGTTCCTCCACCGAAAGTGTACCACAGTGATACATTCTAATGAAACCGTCGTACAAAAACCTCCGTCACACTGGAGTGCACACACACACACACACACACACACACAGACACACACACACACACACACACACACACCTGCTTTATGTGTCAGTGTTCCTGTCCTAAATGATCATTATTGAATATCTTGGATTTTCTCCATAAACTAAATCTTCTGGAATAATGATCTAGTATGTTGTGTGGGATCAGGGCAGTTAAGAGAGGGGGCATTTGGTGAGGCATTTCCATAGAGAGAGGGGACACTTTGCATGAACAGCCCATGCTTCAGTGCTCTGGGAGTGTTTATAGGCCTTCATGACTGAGAGCTGCTGCTCCAGCATCTTCACCCACAGTAACCATGACTTTGATCAGCATCTTCATCTTCACACTGACCCTCTGGACTCAAGGTACGAGTTTAATCAGCACTCACAGGAGCAGAGAAGCAAACTGTATGATGAGATTCATGATGCAATAATTCAACTGTGTTTTTCTTCAGGATCCAGAGGTCAGGTGACTGTGACTCAGACTCCTGCAGTGGAAACTGTTTCTCCAGGAACCACAGTCACCATCAACTGTAGAACCAGTTCTAATGTGGCTGGTGGTACTTGTCTTCACTGGTACCTGCAGAAACCTGGAGAAGCTCCTAAACTCCTCATCTACTATGCTAGTAGCTTAAACTCAGGACTCCAGCTCGTTTCAGTGGAGTGGGATCTGGATCTGACTTCACTCTGACCATCAGTGGATTCCAGACTGAAGATGCAGGAGATTATTACTGTCAGAGTTACCATAGTGGTGGTGTGTTCACACAGTGTTAGAGCGTCGTACAAAAACCTCCCTCAGTGAGAGAGTACAGAGACTGCACTGCTGCAGCTGGGAGCGACTGCAGGTGCTGAGGGGAGGAAGTGATACAGCACAATCATGCACACTACGGAGCAGAACAAACACACAAACGCACTAACACCACATGGATGTAGGGATGCTTTACAATTATTAAGCAGCAGAACACCATACATTCAAATAATATAGCTCATCACCAATACTAAGATTTTATTGATCTGTGAATCTTTAAATCCATCTACCATGTCATCGCTGATGTCATACCATTATCGCTTGACAGGTATGGAATACACTGAGATGGAGTTCTGCTCAGCTCATAGTCAAACAAATCATTAATAATAACACAGATGTGTAGGTGGATTATAACATTAAGATATTAAAAGTTTGCTCTGCTTGTATCACAGGAGTATAGAGCACATTCATACTTCTGATCTTACTCCAAATGAAGGTTCCTGTGATTACACTATATTGAATGATCATCTGTAACTCTTCAGGTTTGAGTCTAAAACATACCTACACTTTCATATTTCATACACTGTCCAACCTTTTTAGTATTAGAGGAGTTTTTTGCATATGTCTCTTGGACAGAAACCTGACTTGTTAAAGTAGATCTCACACAGATATTCCATCTTTAGCCCCTCAGGAAGCAGCTTAATACAGATCATACAGAGTGCTGAGGTCAGACTAAAGTTACCACATATCACCACAGACAGATCATCTTAGACCAGAAGGTCAGAGATGAAGATCACACTATGAGTAATATTTTTCCCTTGCAGTAAGTAAGTTATGAAATCTGACAGCACTGCAGGATTTCACTAAGTCTTATCATTTACATTTACAGCATTTAGCAGACACCCTTATCCAGAGTGACTTACAACTGATACAGTCTTACAATCCAAGCAATTATGGGTTAAGGGAGTTGCTCAAGGACCCAACAGTGGCAGCTTGACAGAGGTGGGATTTGAGTCCAGTACATTAACCGCTAGGCTACCCCAGTCCCTATCATTAGTCCCTATTGTGATAGTGTAATATACAGCACTAACAATGTCCATCATTTTACACTAACTTTCTATATTGTACACTGCTCAGCTAACCAGCAGCTCTGGGCTTACATGCACATATTCCAAAGGCTGGTTTGAGACTCTTTCTGGATTTCTTTCAAAGGAAGCCCAGTAGATTTGCTGCACTCTCTCTAGAGTCTTTCAATAGTGAGGAAAGGTGACTGGGTGAGGAGAGCAGATAATGAGAGGTGATGGAACCAGCTGGTGAACTGGAGGACTGATGAAGGTGCCTAAGTAGACTAGAGTGGACATAAAGTCTGAGGTTTGAAGGGACGACGCAGATCTAAGTTTGCAGTGGAGATGAGGAATCGGACCAGAAGTGTACTGCTTATTAACTGTTAGATTTGTAATTTACCAACGTCCCACAATTGTTGTAAAATAAAATTTTTGACGTGCAAGTGTCCCAAAACACAATAAAACCATGTCTAAAGTTGGTGCCACTTAACATAGTCATATTATAATGCTAGTAAGTGCTCTTTTCTTTTCTTTTTCTTTTGTGCTCTCTCTATGTACGTATTAAAACACATATTGATACCATGCTATCATTGGTAAAATCAATTGGATGATAAAACAATCCTAAAATATCTGTAGATGATGCTTAAAAACAATAAAACCTGTCCAACCTAGCCATTCTAATAAAACCCTCCCTAATGTGTGCCCAAGTATACTGGTGTAGAAGTGTGTTTGGGCCGCCACACATCCGCCAGATCATATGTTTTATCCATTTCCTTTAAGATATATCTAGAGGCCAGATCAGGCTTAATGTGATTCCTATCTAAACATCACTTGTGCAGTTAAAATCACCCCATTATTAAAAGTCTTCCATGTCACACTTTGAAGTAGTCTCAGAGAGCTTTTTAAAAAAAATAACATTGTTCTATGACTCTTTCACATTTTCTGTTTGGCTTTGATCTGTTTCCCCTCTATTCACTCTGAAAGGATCCCCCTGAATGCTCCTCCAGAGTTTTGAGTCCAAAATTTTGCTCTCTGGAACCATGTTGACTTGTTGTGACAGAATTGAAATGTGTGCCTGGGTTTGGAAAGACTAATCAATAGTGCATTTGTAAACTTGGTGGCTTTCAGAATATTCCCAGAGTGTGTAGCTCATGGGTTTCCAATCGGTAATTAGAAAATTAAAAAAAATAAAAACAGACATGTCTATCCATTTATTCTCATACATTTTGGCCAAACACATATGGGGCACCTCCTCTCGGAACTACATAGCCTGATCTGGCTTCAGGTTCACAACACAACCCGCCCACTGTTTTCCGGCAAACAGGGTTAGGGCAGAGATGACCTCTGTATCTCTGGAATGGAACTCACACAGATGTTCCAAATCAACAGGCCAATTCTCCACACTAACAGTGCAATGCAAGTCTTCTGGTTTCTTAATCTGGTCATACGTAATGGTTCTATGCAACCATTCAAGATACGGTATCCAGAGGTCGCAGGGAAACAAGTTCCATCCTGACCACACATTTGGTGGGGAGGATGGAACTTGCACACAATTGAAAGTGGTGATGTCAATACCCTCGTGTAAATACCCATGTAAGTTTCATTTTAATTTACACATTATAACTTTCCAGTAGATTTACAGGGCAAGTTGGTGACAATAGGAAGGTGCGTTTCATTCCTCACCCCCTTCAAACTTTTTATCTTTCTTTTTCTTGATTTGGACAGTTCACTGCAATGTGTTCCATCCGCTGACAAGCATAACACTTGTAGGTCGAATAGCCTCTCTGTTCTGTTGTTCCGCCTCCTCTTCTGTGGTTCCTGGTACAGCACACTGGAGCTGATACTGCTCTTTCTCTCGTTTCTCCCTGTTATTCTTCAACTTCTCTTTCCAACATGCACTGCAAAAGCATAAACAGTCTGCAATCTGCCTGTGTCTACTTCAACACAGCCATCGCGTACCATCTTTCTGTTTACACTGCGTCAGCTTGGACAGGTTCAAATGAACCGGGAAAACCTCAATTATCCTGTCCCTGAGGTGCTGGACCTCCTTTTGGTAAGTGGAGTCCTCTGCCTTATGTCAGGATTCCGTGGAAGGGCACATTTATCCTTTCCAGTTTCATCCTTTTCACAAATACTTGAGCCAGCTCTTTTAGACGGCTTCCATCATCTTACAAGCAGATTCATTTTTGTGACAAAATCCTGTTCCTCTTCAGAAAGTCCAGGCAGCTCCTCAGACACTTATTTCATGTCTTCTATAGAAAACAAAAGCTGGTCCTTGTGGTTGAGGGGCTGGTGGTGGGAGAAGGGTCTGAGGAATGAAGTCGTCCAGACATTCTCTCTGCAAATTTTCTTTTGTGCTGCTTGTCTCCATTTCCCATAGGCATGAAAATCAAGTCGCCAAGGGAAACTGGGACACCACTACCTACAAAATTCTATAGCCTATAGTATTTGTCTTGCTGTTGTTGTAATTGTGTTTTTAATGCTTGCAACACATCAAATTCAAACTCCCTTCAAGGTGGGAAGTTACAATATTTTACCCAATATTCTATCTGAGCACAACTGACTGGCTCATGCATTTTCATCCACTGAATCAAACTACCATACGATGGATTATTTCCGTTTTCCTTGCGGCTCGCTCCTGGAGTGCTTACTCTGTTGTTGTCCGGTTGGTCCTGTTTGCTCGTTTCACTCTATCCAATTATTGCTGCTAGTCTGTTAGTGCACCGTGCTATCCGGCTGTTGCTGCTAGTCTGTTAGTGCACCTGTTAGCTCACCTTTCTATCCGGTTATTGCTACTAGTCTGTTAGCGCACTGTGTTATCCTGATTTATTGTTGCTAGCCTGTTAGCTCACCATTCTATCCGGTTATTGTTGCTAGTCTGTTAGCGCACTGTTCTATCCGGTTATTGCTGCTAGTCTATTAGCGCACCATTCTATCTGGTTATTGCTGCTAGTTTGTTAGCACACCGTTCTATCCACTTATTGCTGCTAGCCCATTAGCACACCACTTTCCGGTTGTGCTCTTAATAAATAACTAATTACATTTTCTGTTTTCTCTCCGAGCTGTGTTCCGGCAGTTCCGGCCCCACACATGATGTTCATCTGATGGAGCTCCACTCAAGCTGCTTCCGTCATCAGATCCAGCCGCATCATACCCGGGCCACTTAATGTCGATGTGCATAATTCACATTTTATTCGACCATGACTCCATGACTTTAGTTTCGCTCTTAGATTTATCATCACACCCGGGGCCACTTAATGTCGATGTGAATACTTCACATTTTATTCGAACTTTGACTCCATGACTTTAGTTCGCTCTTAGATTATCATCACACCCGGGCCACTTAATGTCGATGTGCATACTTCACATTCTATTCGAACTTTGACTCCATGACTTTAGTTCGCTCTTAGATTTATCATCTATGCCACCCAAGGAGGTTGGGTCCCTTTTTGAGTCTTGGTCCTCCCAAGGTTTCTTCCTAGAACTAGGGAGTTTTTCCTTGCCACTGTCGCCCTAGGCTTGCTCAATTTGGGATTGGACGTAGTTATTAGGAGATAATCTAAACTTGTGAAGTTGCTTTGAGACAATGCTCCATTGTAAAAAGTGCTATATAAATAAATCTGACTTGACTTGACTTGACTTAACTTATTTCTGCTAGTTTGTTAGCACACCACTCTCCGGTTACTGCTGCTAGTTTGTTAGCACACTGGTCTATCTGGTTATTGCTGCTAGCCCGTTAGCACACTGTTCTTTCCGGTTATTGCTGCTAGTTTATTACTGTCTGTCCTACCATCTGATCTGAGAGAACGCTGAGAGAATGCTGAGCACTGACGCGAGGACTGCGAGGATCTGGCAACCCAGACCCATTTGCTTCGATTGCACACAAGACGCGCGCTGTTTTGTAGCTGTTAGCAGTTTATTACCTTTGAACTATTTTAATTCCCGATCGCATCTGTATCATGTATAATCGTATATATAGTAGGGTTTTACAACATCTTAATCACTTTCTTCTCATACCACCGGATTATATATATTTTTTAGTAACTTTACAGGTATACTGGCTTGTGTTTGCAGTAATTAGCCATTAGCTAATTACCAGAGTTGCGTCTTCTTTTGCAGTAGTGTGTGTTTTTATAACTTTTTTACAGCCTTTTCCAACCTTCTTTTTTCTGAGACTTAGTTTTTTTGTGACGTTTTGTATTAACGCTTTAATCAAGCATGGCATTGGACCATCGGCAGCAGCTGAACCATATCTTCACTCGGCGCCCCACAGCACCACTCGAAGCTAAGTATCTTTGAATCATTAATTGTACTAACATGGCTTCTGCTGCGCTTGTTCCCTGTCCCGAGTGTGGCGTGTTTAGCTATTCTTCCTCCGTCATTAGTGTAAATTTTGTTTGTGAAAGGTGTAGGCTTGTAGCTAGTCTGACGGAGAAGATTGTAGTTTTAGAGGCACGCATCCAGACATTAGAGAAGCCTAGCTCAGCTCCTAGCTTAGCAGATCTGGATGCCAAAGATGAAATTAGAGCCCCCCACCCCGACAAGACCCTCGCAGCAGGACAAGTGGGTGACGGTTCGGCGACGTAGTCGTAAGGCAAGTCCACGAGAGCACCACTCTTTACCTGTTCACGTGTCCAACAGGTTTACCCTCCTCAGTGATACACCCACTGAGCAGCCTGTTGAAAGAGCTCTGGTCATAGGTGACTCTATTTTACGACACGTGAAACTAGCTACGTCTTTAGGGACACCAGCAGCTAGAGTTACCTGTTTCCCCGGAGCCAGAGTGCCGGACATTGTAACGAGTCTTAGTAAACTCAAGAGCCGCAGATTTTTTAGGATAGTTATTCATGTAGGGGCTAATGATATACGCCTTTGTCAGTCAGAGGTTACTAAGGCTAATTTTGTAGAGGTGGTTAGAGTGGCAAAGGCAATGTCCGATGCTGTAGTGTGCTCTGGCCCCATCCCAATGCGGCGACGTGACCAAACCTACAGCAGGTTATGGTTGCTGAACTGCTGGCTGTCCAAGTGGTCCTCTGAAAACAATGTAGGCTATATAGACAACTGGACAGCCTTTGAGGGTAAGCCTGGCCTTTTAGGATGGGACGGTGTCCATCCCACTCGGGACGGTGCTGCTCTCATCTCCTGCAACATTGCCCACAGTCTTATGGCCCGATTGGTTAGGGGCTGACTATCCAGAGCAGGGGTCAGGCAGCAGACAGACCTGCTTAACCAACTGTCTGCTGGTAGCCATGCACCGTCACCCAGAACCCACTTTATTGAAACTGTTACCCGCATCTGCCCTAAACGTAAATGCTCTCAAAAAGTCTGTTTTAATAACCTCATTAGCATAAACACAGATAGCTCCCAAAGAAATAACAACCATAGACTAAAGCTAGGATTACTTAACATTAGATCACTTACAAACAAAGCAGTAATTGTAAATGAAATGATCACTGATAAATGCTTACCCTCTCTCTGCCTTACTGAAACTTGATTAGACATGATGAATATTAGCCTTAAATGAAGCCTCACCTCCTGGATATAGTCATGCTAATCGCCCTCGTCCTAATGGTCGGGGAGGAGGCATAGCCACAATTTTTGACAAAGAGCAAAGTGTTACAACTAAATCCCATTACAAGGCTAATTCTTTTGAAATACTGATTCTTAATGTGACTGATCCATCATTATGGAAGTCAAAACCACACTCTTTTCAGCTTATCACTATTTACCGTCATCCTGGTCCCTATTCAGAATTTCTTCAGGAATTTGCTAACCTTCTTTCTTGCTTACTACTGTCAACAGATAAGGCTTTAATTGAAGGTGATTTCAATATTCAATTTGACAATGAGCAGGATCCACTTAGAATTGCTTTCGAGTCCATCTTAGAATCCATGGGTATCACTCAGAATGTGATGGGAAAAACCCACCGCTATAATCATACTTTAGATCTAATATTAACATTTCTTATCAATATAGACAACCTTGATGTTTTCCCGCAAAGTGATTCGATTTCAGACCACTATCTTTTAGTATTTGAGCTATCTCTAATAAATAAAATCCTTCTGCCTCGTTATCACACCAAGCGCACTATCACATCTGCTACTCCAGCTGCGTTTATTAAAAACCTACCAGACTTGAAATTTAATACACCTACGGAGATCAATCATCTTGAGTGTGTAAATTACCAATTAGCATGTGTGCTTCGCTCAACCCCAGACACGACTGCTCCTGCTAGGGTCAAACGCATTAGGGAAAAAAGGCTAGCACCATGGTATAATGATCACACTGTACCTTAAAGCAAAGAACACGGCATCTAGAGCGCAAGTGGAGACATATTAAATTGGAGGTGTTTAAGATTGCTTGGAGGGACAGCATGGCAGAGTATAAGCATGCCCTCACTAAAGCTAAGGCTGCATACTTCTCTTCAATCATAGAGAAAAATAAGAATAATCCAAGATTTCTCTTTAATACAGTCTCCAAATTAACAAAAAAACCCACAGAAAGTGATTCTCCCGTTCTATGTAATTTTAACAGTAATGATTTCATGACTTTCTTTAATGATAAGATAGAAAACATTAGGCATAAAACTCAATGCTCATCACATCACCAAACTATTCAGCCACCTTCCAGATGCAGCACTAGTGAAGACATCGGTTTAATGAGCTGTAAATCAAGATTAGAATCTTTTACCCCAATTACTAATACTGAACTATCCGCACCGATCTAAGTCATCAACATGTTTATTAGATCCAATTCCTACACGTTTACTCAGACAAGTAATACCTAGTGTTATAGAGTCAGTGTTAGTTATTTTAAATTCATCCCTTACCTTTGGTTATGTGCCCAAATCCTTTAAGTCTGCCATTATCAAACCACTGATTAAAAAAGCATATCTTGACCCTTGTGTGATATCTAATTATCTAATTTCAAATCTACCGTTTCTGTCCAAAATCTTAGAAAAAGCCGTCTATCAGCAGCTCTGCAGTTACCTCCAAAGGAATGAAATTTATGAAACATTTCAGTCTGGCTTCAGGCCCCATCATAGTACTGAAACAGCATTAATTAGGGTACTAAACGACTTGTTAATGTCCTCAGATAAGGGATGTGTTTCTTTTCTTGTTCTGTTAGATTTAAGTGCAGCATTTGACACTATAGATCATGATGTTTTACTAAAAAGACTAGAAAATACTGTAGGTATTTAGGAATCGGCACTTTCCTGGTTTAAATCCTACTTAGCTGACCGGTACCAGTTTGTTCATATCAATAATCTAAGGTCTAAGCTCAAAGATGAAGTATGGCATGCCTCAGGGGTCAGTGCTTGGCCCGCTTTTGTTCTCTCTGTACATGCTGCCACTAGGCTCAGTTATTCGTAAACATGGCATTAGTTTCCACTGCTATGCAGATGATACACAGCTGTACATATCAGCCAAACCTAATGACAGCCTTACAATCAACAAAATTGAGGACTGTGTAAAAGAAATAAAAGATTGGATGTTATTTAATTTTCTCTTACTTAAAACTGAGGTTCTATTAGTGGGACCCAAGGCTGTGAGAGACAGGTTGGCTACATCTATCCTAAATCTAGATGGCTGATGGCTGTCCAGTATTGCCCAGTTCGTCTGTAAAAAACTTAGGTGTCACATTTGATTTAGATCTCTCTTTGATGCGCACATTAGAAGAATCACGCGAATTGATTTCTTTTGAATTACGTAATATCGCTAAACTTAGAAATTATCCTCTCTTTTAAACACATGCAGAGAAGTTGTTCAGCGTTTATAACCTCAAGGTTGGATTACTGTAACGCCTTACTTACTGGATGCTCTAGTAAATCTATAAATAAACTTCAGTTAGTTCAGAATGCAGCTGCCCGAGTGCTAACTCGAACTAGAAAATTTGATCATATCACTCCTGTTCTATCATCACTACACTGGTTACCAGTCAAATTCCGCATTGATTACAAAATACTTCTTATAACTTCTAAAGCTCTACATGGCCTGGCCCCACATTATCTGAGTGAACTCTTATAGTTTTACAATCCAACTCGTCTACTTCGTGCACAGGGTGCAGGACTTCTTTTAGTTCCTAGAATTAAAAAAAGTCACAGCAGGCGGAAAGGCATCCTCATACATGGACCCCCAACTATAAACTTCCCACTTTCTTTCGAGACTGAGACACCCTCCAAAGTTTTAAGTCTAGGCTAAAGACATACCTATTTGCGCAGGCTTTTGAATAGATTTAGACCAGGATGCATGGCTTGGGTCACTGGGGCCGGAGTCTGGAGTCATGTCTGGCCTGCCTGCCTTGTCCGCTAGCCGGGAGTGTCGATCCTTGCCTTAGAATAAGGGCAGAGCTGGGGGTTCATAGCCAAAGAGTGTTATGGTGATCAGAGACGTTGGGTTGCTATCTTCTGCCTCCCGTGGGGTTGCCAATGTGTCATGTGATCCCTCTTGACTGTGTTTCCTACCAGTTCTCCTCTTCTAGTTATGCTGCTATAGCTAATGCTGCCGGAGTCTCATGCTACACATGGCATCAGTTATTGACATGGCATCAGTGATTGTTAATAAACAATTACATTTTCTGTTTTCTCTCCGAGCTGTGTTCCCGTACCAGTTCCAGCCCCACACATGATGTTCATCCACTGCAGCTTCACTCGAGCTGCTTCCGTCATCAGCTCCAGCCCCACCATACCCAGGCCACTTAATGCCGATGTGCATACTTCACATTTTATTCGAACTATGACTCCATGACTTTAGTTTCGTTCTTAGATTTATCATCTACGCCGCCCAAGGAGGTTGGGTCCCTTTTTGAGCCTTGGTCCTCCCAAGGTTTCTTCCTATAACACTCAGGGAGTTTTTCCTTGCCACTGTCGCCCTAGACTTGCTCAATTTGGGATTGGACGTAGTTATTAGGAGATATTCTAAACTTGTAAAGTTGCTTTGAGACAATGCTCCATTGTTAAGAAGCGCTATATAAATAGATCTGACTTGACTTGACTAGTGCACCATTCTATCCGGTTATTGCTGCTAGCCTGTTAGCACAACGCTCTCCGGTTATTGCTGCTAGTTTGTTAGCACACTGTTCTTTCCGGTTATTGCTGCTACCTGTGAGCGCCCCGTTCCCTTCGGTCATTGCCGCTGTTGGCCTTGTTAGCACTGCTGCTACTCCTGCTAGCTGGTTACTATTTCCTTTGTCCTTTCGGTTTGCTGTGTTTGTCCTCGGTTGCTTTATCATTGGATCCTTATTGTGGTTATCACCCCTTTCTGTATTATTTATGACTTATCATTGTTATTATTGTTATCATCATCCTGGTTACTTGTACAGTTATGGCCTTATCCCCGTGCTCTGTATTTGGTTATCTTTATTAATTGGGCTGCTATCTTGTCCTGTCAGCCTTCTTGGGACCTTGAGTTCTTAATAAACTGTTTTTGTCTGACTGGAACCCTGCGTTCTTCTGCTCCTCCCTGACTCCAACATAACACACACATTATAGAGAAAGTGTCTAAATCCTCTCCCAGCAATTTCCAGGTTCTCCACATGTGACGGATGCTGCACCTAGGGTATGGGTGCAGTACCAATGCAACAGGCTCTGCGTTGTGTAGTGGAACTCTTGTACAGATGTCTGTGGTTATGAAGCGATTGCAACAATGATGGCGGACTCAAGATACTCCTCTCACAATCCGTTCTCAAATCACGTTTTCTGAAACTGCACATGAGCTCTCCAGCACCATGCCAAAAGCTACTGGCGTAAGGTATAATGTGTGTTTTACAGTAATTACACAGTATTTCTTACAACACACACACACACACACACACACACACACACACACACACACACACACACCTTCATATTTAGTACTAGAATAGAATTAACACATAGCAAAAATATGCAGCTTCACTTGTACAATTATTTTGTGATCATACATTGAATGAGGTTTTAGCACAGAGTGTTTTTTTCAAAGAACAAATAACACATACATATGTAACTCTAAATAACATGACTACAACATATCTGCACATACAACCCCTGGCAAAAAGTATGGAATCACCAGTCTTGGATGAGCACTCATTCAGACATTTCATTCTGTAAAAATCCTTTGGCTTTTATAATGGCTTTCAGTCTCTGAGGCATGGACTTGATGAGCGACAAACAGTATTCTGCATCAATTTGGTGCCAACTCTCTTTGATAGCAGTTGTCAGATCAGCTTTGCAGGTCGGAGCCTTCTTGTGGACCATTTTTTTCAATTTCCACCACAGGTTTTCAATTGGGTTGAGATCTGGACTATTTGCAGGCCATGACATCGACTGAATGTGTCTTTCTCCAAGGAATGCCTTCACTGTTTTTGCTCTATGGCACGATGCATTGTCATCTAGGAAAATTATTTCATCACCTCCAAACATCTGTTCAACTGAAGGGATGAGAAAACTGTCCAAATCTCAATGTAAACTTGTGCGTCGATAGAAGAATTAACCACAGTCATCTCCCCAGTGCCTTTGCCTGACATGCAGCCCCATATCATCAAGGACTGTGGAAATTTGGTTGTTCTCTTCAGGCAGGCCTCTTCATAAATCTCACTGGAACGGCACCAAACAAAGTTCCAGCATATCACCTTGTCCAATGCAGATTCTTGACTCATCACTGAAGATAACTTTCATCCAGTCATCCACAGTCCATGATTGCCTCTCCTTAGCCCATTGCAGTCTTGTTCTTTTATGTTTAGGTGTCAATGATGGTTTTCTTTTAGCTTTCCTGTATTGAAATCCCATTTCCTTTAGCCGATTTCTAATGGTTCAGTCACATACATTGGCTCCAGCTTCCTCCCATTTATGCTTCATCTCTGTAGTTGTACTTTTTCGGTTTTCAAGACAAATGACCTTAAGTTGTTTGTCTTGACGCTTTGATGTCTTTCTTGGTCTACCAGTACGCTTGGCTTTAACAGCCATTCCATGCTGTTTGTATTTGGTCCATATCTTGGATACAGCTGACTGTGAACAGCCCACATCTTTAGCAACCATGCGTGAAGAGTTACCTTCTTCAAGACGTTTCACAATCCTCTCTTTTGTTTCAAGAGACATTTCTCTTGTTGGAGCCATGGTTCTTGCCACTCCACTTCGTCCGGCAGCCCTCCAAGGTGTCATGACTTCAGGTGTTTTTAATTGCAGACTAACGAGCAGATCTGCTCTGAGGCAGGTGTCCATTTAGGGAAAGGAAATTGACTGGGTGTGTCCTTATTTTCTACCTCCAATTTGAGTGATTCCATACTTTTTTCCTCAGAATTGAGTGATTCCATATTTTTTTCCCTGTGCTTGGTCAATAAAAGTAACATTCACTGACTTCCACAATGTTTTCTCTTCATTTCTTTGAGTGTTCCTGAAAGCCAACAAGTTTGCACTTTGGAAGGACCTTATTATTGTATCATGTTTTTGATCTGAGTTTGTTTTACAGAATGAAATGTCTGAATGAGTGCTCATCCAAGACTGGTGAATCCATACTTTTTGCCAAGGGTTGTATAAGTACACAATCCATTCTCAAATAATGCTTTCTGTAACTGCACATGAGCTCTATAAAAATAAGGAGACAATCACTTTTAAGCTTCCCTTAAGTTCCAGTTAATTGCCCAAGAGATTCACTTGGTGCCAAAACTACTGCACTTCTCAACTCCGCTAAGAATGCGTGATAAAACCGATAAAATATGCATTGATACGGGGCGCTGTTGAGCACGCTATGAAGTAGGACGTGTTGTGTGAGAGCTCCTGCCGGGTTTTCGTTTTATTTTACATTTTTGAAGATCTGTAGATTTTAAAACTTCTTTAAAAGTCTCCTAAAAGTACCGTTTCAGTACAAGTCCAACTCCTGCGTGAGCATATGGCGTCGAACCTACGCAAATACAAATACGCCGGATCATCAAGCACAGGGCCTACTACCGCTTCGGACTCGTGTCCTACCCGCACCCCAAGCCGATCTACCCCATTTCCGCCGAGCACTCCAGCGATGGCCACCACAGCTCTCAAGTCTGAGATACTCTCCGAGCTAAAAGCAGATATTTCCACGATACTAAAGTCGGAGCTGAAAAATGCGCTAGCGGAGGACTTTAACTTTCTCAAAGTAAAGTTACAGGGGGTAAGAGCGGAGATTACGAGGAACATGGCGACAATCCACTCGGAGGTGGATCAACTAAAGACTACTCTTAAAGATGTAGAGGGTGGTTTGTCGACCTGGTCGGACGAGGTATCAACATTGCAGATCTAAAGGCACAAGTGGCGGAGCTGCGGGAGAAACGCTCGGATATGGAAGGGAGAATGAGGCGGAATAATATCAGAATTCTGGGGGTACCTGAAACGGCTCCTGCTCTACTTCAGCGGTTTCAAAGTTGCTGAGTGAAGTGTTTCAACTGGATAAAGAGGTGCTTGTGGACCACTCACACAGGAGCTCTGTTCCTAAGCGGACTGACGGGAGACCGCGCGCCATTATAGCCAAGCTTCACTACCATCAGGACTGCGTTCAGGTGCTGGCCCGCGCTCCCAGTAGTGCACCAATTCGGTTCAACGGAGAGACAATCATGATTTTTCCGGATTACTCCGCTAGTGTCTCCAAAGCTTGAGCTGCATTTACAGAGGTCCGGAAGTTATTGCGCAATCGCCAAGGAGTCAGATATGGCATTATGTTTCCAGCCAGATTCCGCATTTCGTATAAAGGGGAGGATAAAGAATTCACGGATGCGGACAACGTGATGGCGTTTGTAAAGAAACATGTGATCCCGACTGCAGAAGCCGAGGGGTAACAAGTGCAACTTACTGGATTTGATTCTTCAGCACTGCAGAATGGACTGTCCGTAAGCATGTGGACTTAAACTCCGTAATGATAAAGTTCTACACTTAAAAATTTCGCATTTTTATATATTCAGATACAATTTCTTCATCTACCACGTAATACCGCATATGTTAAAGTGCTTTATTTGTTTTAATGGCGGAAGTTGTGTATCTCTTTTGAATTTTGAACTCACACATGTTTACAAATGATGTTATTCAGCTCTACATATGTCCAAATTACAGGTTATGTTTGTAGTCGATATTGTGTCGATATTTTCTATTATATTCTCAGCACCCAGTGAGAGCCCGAGTAGCTGCTCTATTGAGTTCCCTTATAACACTAAATGTGTAGTTTGTTTTTGGGGGGTGCCTATGCTTGCATGGGCTTTATAGGTGAAGGAGAATGGGACACACCTCACTGTCAAAGGGCCCTTGCCAGGTTTTTCTTCTTTATTGTTCCTATTGCAGTCTTTTTTTTCTTTAGATTTGTTTTATTTTCTTTCTTTTTTATTATTTTTTTATTGTTTATTTGTTGTCATGCTGAAGGTTGTCAAGTGAACTATTATTCATTAATGGCTAACCTAAGCACTTCCAAAGGGACAGACGACAGCTCTGTCAGCCTCGTTAGCTGGAATGTCAAATCAATGAATCACCCAGTAAAGCGGGGTAAGATTCTTATGCACCTAAAGAAACTTAATACAGACATAGCATTCTTACAAGAGACACATTTAATGACAGCAGATCACTTTCGGTTTAAGGGGGGCTGGATAGGGCAAATGTTTCATTCAAATTTTAATTCAAAATCTAGGGGAGTGGCCATACTGATTAATAAAAATATATAATTCACAGTGTCAAGTGTACAAACTGACCCATCTGGGCGATATGTCATTGTTGTGGGGCAGTTGTATACCATGCCAGTAATCTTGGCTAATATTTACGCACCTAATTGGGATAACCCTAATTTTTTTACAGATTTTTTCACTCGCATACCTAGATTATCAACCCATCATCTCATTCTTGGGGGGGACATGAATTGTGTTCTATCCCCAGTATTGGACCGCAGCTCACCTAAACCAGTAACTCTAACCAGATCAGCACACGCCGTCCACTCCTTTCTGAAATCTTATGGCATTGCAGATGTATGGCAGTTTCGCAATCCTTTTGTCAGAGATTGCCTTCGTTGATTTTATTACTTCAGAAATCAAATTCTTTCTTACAGTAAATCAAACTCCTGGAATGTCATCCCTAACAGTGTGGGAGACTTTAAAGGCTTATCTGAAGGGTCAAGTTATCTCTTATTGTGCAAAATGGAAAAAAGCAAAAACTACGCGTTAATAAACTGGCAGAGGAAATGTTGGAGATAGATAGACTAAATAGCCTTTCACCCTCTCCAACACTAAGGAATAAACACATACTAATACAAACCGAATTTGATCTACTTTCAACACAACAGATGAATATCTCTTACTTAAGTCACGACAAAGAACTTACGAACATGGGGAAAAAGCTGACCGGCTACTTGCTAACCAGTTGCGACAAAGAACAGTGAGCCAGATTATTCAAGCCATACATGATGAAGCTGGAACTTTAAAATCGGGTAGCATTGCAATCAATTCATGTTTTAAAACTTTCTATCATTCACTCTATAGGTCTGATTCATATGCTGACCCCTCCATGGTCAGTTTTGCCAATCTTTACGTTTTCCCTTCTTGGATGCGGAGAAGGTGGCTAAACTGGAAGAAGATATTTCTGTTGAAGAGATTAAACTAGCGATAAAGTTCATGCAAGGCGGCAAGTCCCCAGGGCCTGATGGCTACCCGGCGGAGTTTTATAAAACATTCTCAGATCTGCTTTCACCACTACTACTCACAGTTCTCGAAGAATCATTTTGTACAAGATCTCTTCCATGCACCATGCGTCAAGCAGTTATCTCTCTTATCCTGAAGAAGGATAAACACCCAGTAGAGTGTGGATCCTATCGCCCTATCTCCCTGTTAAATACCAATACAAAAATCCTAGCAAAAATTCTAGCTCTTCGCCTGGAAACGGCCCTTCCCACCATAATTTTGTGTGACCAAACAGGGTTTATAAAGAATCGCTTCTCCTTTTTCAATATACGACGCCTATTAAATATTTTATACAGTCCCTCTCCGCCTGGTGTCCCCGACGCAGTACTGGCTTTGGACGCGGAAAAAGCCTTTGATCGAGTGGAGTGGGACTACCTCTTTGCAATACTAGAAAAGTTTGGGCTGGGTCCTAAATTTATATTTTGGATTAAAACTTTGTACAATCTTCCATTAGCTGCCGTACGCACCAATAATAATCTCTCTGCCTATTTCAAACTCAGTCGCGGTACAAGGCAGTGGTGTCCTCTCTCCCCATTGCTCTTTGCAATTGCAATGGAGCCCCTAGCTATTGCTATAAGACAAAACGTTGATATCAAAGGAATCAAACGTGCTGGGATGGAGCATAAGGGGTCCTTGTATGCGGATGATATGCTGCTATTTATAGCAGAACCCCAGTCAAGTATTCCAACTTTAATGGCCCTACTTAGAAAATTCGGAAGGATTTCTGGCTATAAAATAAAAACTCTCAGAAAAGTGAGCTGATGCCATTAAGTGGTGAGGAGAACCTGGCAACGTGGGCCTCTTTCCCGTTTTAAATTATGTTTACAAAAATTTAAATACCTTGGGATCTGGATCACACGCAATCACAAAGCTTTATATTCTGCTAATTATGAACCTCTGCTTTTGCACTTGAGACAGGACCTTGAACGTTGGTCCCCCCTACATCTTTCCCTGATGGGCCGAATAAATACAGTGAAAATGACTATTCTGCCTAAATTTTTATATGTATTTAAATATCTGCCTGTTTTCTTAACGAAGTCGTTTTTTCACAAACTAAATAATTTAATACTACCCTTCATATGGAATAATAAATTGCCCCGAATAAAGAGAAACATATTACAGAAAAGTCGGCATACAGGAGGATTGGCTCTTCCAAATTTCATGTTTTATTACTGGGCAGCAAATATAAGAGCATTGCTGTACTGGATGTCGAGTGGAGCCACTGCCCCTGTGTGGGCATTTTTGGAGGGGGTCATCAGTTAGGTCTACTTCTTTAGCAGTATTGTTATGTTCTGATTTGCCATTTGCAAAATCCATCAGCCACTTTAGCCTTAAACCCAATTGTCATGGATTCGGTAAAAATTTGGAACCAATTTAAAAGGTCATTCTCCCTAAAAGAAATTCGCTTGCGGCTCCAATCGAGAAAAAATCATAGGTTTCCTCCATCGAAGGTGGATGGCGCTTTTGCTATTTGGACTAGAAGAGAAATATACATTCATTGTCTGACCTTTATGTTGATGATAATTTTGCCACCTTCGAACACCTAGTACAGAAATTTGAACTGCCACGTTCACACTTCTTCAGGTATTTGCAGCTTCGGAACTTTGTCTCTTCTAGTTCTGATTGCTAACCAGCGCGCCCCTGATTCCCTGTTAGACACAATCTTTAAATGTAAAGATATACATAGACGGAGTATTAGCATTATTTATGAATCGTTGAACTCGTATAATTTCACTCCACTGGTAACACTTAGGAATAAATGGGAATTGGATCTGGGTGAAACAATAGAAGAAGATCTGTGGCAACAAATAATACACAGGATTTTTTCCTCTTCTATCTGTGCAAAACATATGGTCATCCAATTTAAGATCGTGCATCGCTTGTATTGGTCTAAGGATAGGCTTGCTAAGATTAAATCGGACCTGGACCACACATGTGATCAGTGTGGGATGGCCCCAGCCTCGCTTTTGCACATGTTTTGGTCGTGTCCAAAGGTATACACTTTCTGGAGTGCTATTTTTAAAACCTACTCAGAGGTCTGTAATGAACTATTGCTGCCTTGTCCACTCATTGCATTGTTTGGTGTGGGCCCAGAAGATACATATGTGGATAGACTGGGAAGAGAGATGGTTGCTTTTAGCTCGCTCCTTGCCAGAAGATTGATTCTTACCAAATGGAAAGACAGAAATTTACCGACGCACAGTCATTGGATAAGGGAAGTTCTATATAATCTCAGAATTGAAAAGGTCAGGTATACTTTACAAGGGTTCGCTGGGAGATTTTACAGTATATGGCAGTCATTTATAACCTTCGCTGAAAACATGGTGAAAGTAAGCCAATCAGCATGACAACTTTACTTTTTTTTATTTGTATTTATTTGTATTACGTCATGTTATATGTTATGCCTATAACATCTTGTATTTTTTATCTATATGTGTATATAGGTATGTATATATATTTAGTAGTGTTATTATTATATCTGTATGTATATAAATCACATATATCATGTACATTTTTATCTATCTGTCCTTTATAATTGATATTATATCTGTATGTATATAAAATACATATTTCACATGTACATTTCTATTTACCTGCTTTGTATAATTGATATTATTTACTTATTTTTACTTATTTATTTTATTTTATTTTTTAATTATTATTATTTTTATTATTGTTATTGTTGTTATTTATTTTTTTATTTTTTCTCTTCCTCTGTAACACTTATGTGTATCTCTTGAAACTTGGCATGTGCAATGCGGATGCTTGTGATGTCCTGGGGGAGGGGGGGGGGGCTGTTTGATATGTTGTATGTTGTATCACGTTAAATTCAATAAAAAGACCATGATCAAAAAATATCCATCGATACTTAACGGAAACAGCAGTCAGATATTGTCACAAAAGTATTAAAGTTCATACTTGCAATAGTTCACCTCAAAAGTATTGAAACTTATCTAAATATGAAATAATTTGTGGAGCGTTTTTCATGCCACTCACCTCTAGAACCGTGCCAAAAGCTACAGGAGTAAGGCAAGCGTAACAGGACAAAATCAATACAAAACGGAAGCACTTGCAGTTGTGAAATACAGCAGGGAATTGTAGTCCAAACCAACACAAACATGTACCTTATGTTTTTAGAATAATTAACAATATTTTAGGAAACAAGATGAATGCAAAACAACAGTTGAGTTATTTAAACATTAATTTTGGAAGTATTCAATCAAATAGGGAACAATGATAATTATTAAAATTAATTCTTTATAATTCTGTTACACACGTCCACCTCCTTGCACAGAATTCGGATCCCAGCTTTTCTCAAGGGCCACCATCCAGAAAAGTCACCTCTTCTCTGAAACTAGCTTTACTGCGAGGTATGTGAGGCGTTGACGTCAGTTGATGTCCTCTCAACGAGTGGGATCCTGCCGGCTACGCCAAATTGTGGAGAACACTTTTCAAACGTGGGAGAACGAAGTCACACAGACACTGGTGCTGGAATAGAGCAGTAGACAACTTTTATTATCTGTGTGCGCAGAGATCAACTCTGATGCCCAAGCACTTGTATGTGAGTGGATAAAGGAGGTAGAAAGCTTCCTTCTTTTAACTGGTTCGTTTTTGTTTAAGCATACAACAAAGTTGTATCAGCAACTCGTTAATAAAAAACGGGGTCTCCTGCACAGAGATAAAAACCAGAGATAAAGACCAGAGATAACAACCAGAGTCTGTGTACCAACATATAGACAGACATCTCTAAGGGTCAGAGTTTCGCTGTTCCCTCCGTAACTATTCCTTCTTTTATGGCCTGCTGCTGACTCTGGGGGCACGTATGTTTTTTTGCATATGTTTCCCAACAAGTCATTGGAAAGAAGCATTACAAAACAGCTATAGGATTACATAAGTTCAGTACGTTTTATTTTACAGCACAGTAGGGTTTAATACTAAGGTAGTAAAAATTCTCCAACAGTGAGCAAATGTAACCAGCTGCATCTTTAAGCCTCTGTTAACTGAGCGCTGGCCCTTTAAGGAATTTGCGGCAGTTTCTGGCCATAGCCATTGCTTTACGGGTTCTCAGAGAGAGAGCTTACAGAAATACATTGGCAGGATAGCACGCGGTCAGATGGGTTTGGCATGTTGAGTGTGCTAGTCGGGGAGACCGCAGCTAGCTCCAGCTCCCTTCCAAGCAGTGGATAAACTGTTGATTCTCCTACTAGGTGAGCAGTCTTTTTGTGTGTTGTACTAATTCAATGCAAATGTTTTAATGACAATGTGGTGACACATAAGCAAGTTTACCTTTACTGTTGAATTTAAGAATGTTAAAGGGTTTAAGTAATATTAGATGCAGTCGTTCAGAGTCAGCAAGAAGGGTGTTCAAGTATGTTTAAGGGTAATTTGTACTTTGTTTGTATGTGCTTGCTATTGCAACGTGGAAAGCTTAACTATCGCAGCTCAGATGGGTTTGGCGTGTTGTGTGTGCAAGTCGGGGAGACGGCAGCTAGCTCCAGCTCCCCTCCAAGGAGTGGTTAAATTGTTGATTCTCCTACTAGACGACTTCTGAACTGGTGGCTTGGTCAGTCTGTGACAGGTGGAGAGGGAGCGAGATCTGCAATTGGTTACCACAGATCATTTAAGTACACCTTCTTGAACATATTGGTTTTTTTTGGGTACCCAAATAACATTTTGATTTTTTTTTTTTTTTTTGAGTCAAGCTGAGCAGATTTTTTTTTTGAAGCACGGACATTCAGATCTGAAATTAGTACTACAATCACAATGTGTTTAAATGCATGAATGTGAGACTCTTTAAAATAAATCGTACATTAACATCTTATGGTTCTAAAGGGTATTTCATTTCTTTTATCGACTGCTCATTAACATGTTTTCATCCTAAGTTACATTAAAGCTCTATATGCTGCGGAGTGATACGTTCCAGTCCAATGACATTTCTGTTTATTGGATAAAGATAGTACATTGCTATCAGACCCTAAATAAATCTTTCCACTTAGTACAAGTTAATTGTTGGCTCCTCATTGGTGCAGAACATTTAGTGCTTGGTTACACGAACACACACCACAGTAACACAACATGGACACACAAACCAGATACGTGTCTGGGTGAATTGAATAACAACTTACTTTCTCCTATTTTTCTCTTTTCTCTGATGATCATCTGGACAATTTTATACAGACGATGCATCCCCAAGGCCCAAAGCATTGTGCATGATCACTCTCACCCCTCCCACAACATCACAACTGATGGTCTTATTGCGGTCCTGACCATTTTATCACTTTCTCATGGTTCCTCAAAAAATCGAAAGTGAGGAACATAAGGGTATTTAGCTGTTAGTGACCACACAATGCAAGTTTTCATGTAAACTAATTGGTGAATGAAGAGCTATGGGGGTTCTTTCATCAGTTCTTCAGATTTTATTGTCTAAAAACCTGAGTAGTCTTTTGAATGACCATCTTTCTGAACCTGTAGCATAAGAGCTATCTCAGAGCTCATTCACTAATTCACTTCCTATTAGTTGCCCAGTATTTCCCGAGTGATTGACACCTCTTTAAACCAATGGTCGTCCCTCTAAAGAATTCAGAGGCATGTTGCAGGTCTAGATATGTATTCATTGAGAGGGGGAGGGAGGTGTGAAAGGTCAGAACACACTGCTGTCTGAGTAGCAGATATTAGATAAGATCATTAATTTAAACATAGAGTTACAAAATTATAGTTTTTATTATTATTAAATTATTTATTATTATTAAATTATAAAGTTATACAGTTATAAAAAATTGACATATATTTGTTTTATATATTATAAGACCAAGATGGTGGCGCAAGCACCTCGCAAGACCTTGCATCTCTACCAGATTTTGCGATTTTGCAGTATTTTCCTGCTAATTTCGAGTCTGTTCACACAGAACAGCTCTGCTGTAAACATCCTACACCCAACAGGAACTTTTGGTCATTTGTTTAGGTTACTCCGATAGTTTTATTACCAGTCTTTGGCACATCCCAGCAGAGATCCTCAGAACAAGGGAGGCTACGCACCACACCCAGCCGGGTGGAAGCAAACGCAGGTGATGTCGAGAACGTAAACAGAGGCGTGAAAAGCGTGGAGGAGTGAAAGCTAGGCTAAAGCTAACACCGCACCGGCTCTCACTACCCAGCATTTTCCTTGCTAATGTGCAGTCTTTGGTGAATAAAATGGACGAGATACGACTTCGCATCACTCACAGTAAGAGACTTATGGACTGTAATGTCATGATCTTCATGGAAACGTGGTTAAATGGCAACATACTCGATAATGCTATCGAGCTAGCTGGATGCTACACACTCCGGGCAGATAGAACAGCAGAAGACTCTGGGAAGACCAAAGGTGGTGGATTGTGCATTTATATTAATAAGGTTTGGTGCACAAACTTTACCATGGTCGAGAGACACTGCTCAGCTAATCTTGAATTTTTCATGATTAAGTGTAGACCCTTTTATTTACCAAGGAAGTTCACTTCCACCATCATAACTGCTGTGTACAGTCATATGAAAAAGTTTGGGCACCCCTGATAATTTTCATGATTTTAGTTTATAAATCATTGGTTGTTCAGATCAGCAACTTGAGTTAAATATATCATATAGCAGATGAACACAGTGATATTTGAGAAGTGAAATGAAGTTTATAGGATTTACAGAAAGTGTGCAGTAATTATTCAAACAAAATTAGGCAGGTGCATACATTTGGGCACCCCACAACAGAAAAATTACATCAATATTTAGTAGATCCTCCTTTTGTAGAAATAACAGCCGCTAAACGCTTCCTACAGCTTCCAGTCTGGATTCTGGTTGAAGGTGCTTTGGACCATTCTTCTTTAGAAACATCTGCAGTTCAGTCAGGTTTGATGGTTTCCGAGCATGGACAGCCCACATTTTCAGTAATATTCATGTCTGAGGACTGAGATGGCCATTCCAGAACATTGTACTGTTTCCTCTGCATGAATGCCTTAGTAGATTTTGAGCAGGGATAGGGGTCGTTGGCCTCGGTGCAACTTTTGTCACTGATTCTTGAACACTGTTCTCAAGTATCTGGAGATATTAACTGGAATCCATGCGACCCTCAACTTTAACAAGATTCCTAGTACCTGCACTGGCCACACAGTCCCACAGCATGATGGAACCGCCACCAAATTTTACTGTGGGTAGCAAGTGTTTGTCTTGGGATGCTGTGTTCTTTTTCCGCTCCTTGTTATGTCCAAATAACTAAATTTCAGTTTCATCAGTACACAGCACTTTATTCCAAAATGAAGCTGGATTGTCCAAATGTGCTGTAGCACACACCTCAAGTGACTCTGTTTGTGGCGTGTCTGCAGAAAAGGCTTCTTCTGCATTACTCTCCCATACAGCCTCTCCTTGTGCAAAGTGCGCTGTATAGTTGAACGATGAACAGTGACACCATCTGCAGCAAGATGAGGTTGTAGGTCTTTGGAGGTGGTCTGTGGCTTGACTATGACTGTTCTCACCATTCTTTGCCTCTGCCTATCTGAGATTTTTCTTGGTCTGCCACTCGGGAGTTCCTTAACTAGAACTGTGCCTGTGGTCTTCCATTGCCTCACTATGTTCCTCACAGTGGAAACTGACAGCTGAAATCTCTGAGAGAGCTTTTCCCTTTCCCTGAACCATGATGTTGAACAACCTTTGTTTTCAGGCCATTTGAGAGTTGTTTTGAGGCTCCCATGTTGCCACTCTTCAGAGAAGATGCAAAGAGGAGAAAAAAAACTTCCAATTGGCCACCTTAACACTTTCTCATAGTTGGATTCACTTGTGTATGTAGATCAAGGGTCAATGAGCTTACAAAACAAATTTTGTGTTCCAATAATTAGTGCTAAAGGTATTCAAATGACAAGGGTGCCCAAATATATGCACCTGCAAATTTCTTTTTTGAATAATTACTGCACACTTTCTGTAAAACCTATAAACTTAATTTCACTTCTCAAATATCACGGTGTTCATCTGCTATATGATATATTTACCTGAAATTGCTGAGCTGGACAACCAATGATTTATGAAGAACAATCATGAAAATTATCAGGGGTGCCCAAACTTTTTCATACGACTGTATATCCCACCAGATGCCAATGCCAACCTGGCTATAAACGAACTTTATACAGCCGTTAGCAAACAGCAGACTGCTCACCCGAAGGTTGTTTTCATAGTTGCTGGTGATTTTAATCACTCAATCTTAAAGACAGCTCTTCCAAAATTTCATCAGCACGTCTGCTGTATCACAAGAGGAAACAAAACTTTGGATCATGTTTACACTAACATTGTTGGAGCTTACACCGTGACCCCCCCTCCACCACCTGGGACAGTCAGACCACCTTTCTGTTTCTCATTCTTAAGTACTCTCCACTAATCCAACGTGTGAAACCATCAAGAAAAACCATCAAAGTGTGGCCAGCGGAGGCAGACTCTATTCTTCAAGAGAGTCTTCAAGAGAGTATTCAAGTTTCAATACACAGACTGGAGCATGTTTGCTTCACAGGCTACTTATGGCTCCCACACGGACATAAACACATACACTTCCTCTGTCCTAGACTACATCAAGACCAACACTGTTACTTCACAGAAGAGATCGCCACGTACCCAAATCAGAATCCATGGATGAACAAGGAGGTGCGTCTTCTGCTGAAAACCAGAGACATCGCCTCAAATCAGGTGACGCACAAGCCTACAGTATATCCAGAGCAAATCTGAGAAGGGGCATAAAAAAAGCCAAGCACGGATCCAAGCTCAAAGTAGAGGATCACTTCACCGACTATGAAGAAAGAATCGCTGTCTGCGGTGAGCTCGCAGTATTCTTAAAGACTCCTCCCACCTGGCTCATAGTCTCTTTGCCACCTTGCCCTCAGGCAGACGCTTCAGGAGCCTCCGGACCAGGACAAGTAGATTGAGGAACAGCTTCTTCCCCAGAGCTGTCTCCTTACTGAACTCTGTCCATCGGTAACACTCACACACCTACATTCTGGATAATGACTGCACTCCATTCTCCAGAATCCTATGTACACGTGACTTTTAAACTGTACATAGCTGTATAATTGTATATCTTTGACATATCATGCGTATACTGTACATATATAGTTATGCACATCCATATCCCTTCCATTGTCATTTAAATTGTAATGATTCCATCTGTATATGTTTATAGCGTTCATAGCCAATAGCCTATATATGTACATACTGTATCTATTGTACATTCCGCACTTTCTGCCTATTGCACTTCTGGTTAGATGCTAAACTACATTTCGCTGCATTGTACCTCTACATAGGTAACGACAATAAAGTTGAATCTAATCTAATATATCACAGAAAACATAAAAAAACCTTGCACTCTCTTGATTTACAGTGAGAGATTTGTTGTTTTAATTTATTTTTTTGCTTTTGACATTTTGGAAATGCTAAGACACAAATAGTAAGAAAGCTGTCTAGCTCCTGTAGAAACGGATGTGTTTTCCCCAAATTTTGTACATTGACTTACAAGACCCTGCTATTATATGGTATAGTAAATATGGTATTATAATTGAAAATACAGCATGATACACTGAAATCTTCATTTTTAAATTTGAATAATGACTGCACTATTGTGTTTCTTTTAGAGAGAGCAATTTATTCTGTGCAATATCTAAGGTCACTCAGGGCATGTGCAATACCCCACTATTACCTCACTGCTGCTATTCTAAACAGGAAATGTGTATTTGTATATCATTTCTTTGTACTTCTATTGTTACTTATTGTACGTGAAAGCATCATGTGACTGCTACTCAATTTTGTCACTGTGCAATGACAATAAAGGAATCTAATCTTACCTTATCTTAAATAATATTCTGAAATGAGTACATGGTACATAAAGGGTTGTGACTTGACCTCTGTTTTCTCTTTTTGATTTACCTCCAGATTCTGATTATTATATTATAATTTTATTCATTATTAAATGAAGGCTTGGTACTGTTTCACTGAGTCTCAGTGTGAGTGGATTTATTAATATTTATTAATCTTGTAATTAATTAAAGCATTTAGGGTGTCCGACTAAACGCAAACAGCTGTTCATAAGGAAGAGATTTAAAATCTAAAGCAACAATGTTTAAAATCCAAAATTTCCCCTATTTGTACTTTTAGTTATGACCTAAAAACAAGATGATTACAAATATTACATTATAAAAATGTTTTTGGTTTATTTGTAACCTGGAGCAGCAGCTCTAAATGAAGAAGTGAAACCATCATGTCTGATGAAGCTGAACACAAACATCCAAACTGACTGAAGCACAACCCAGAGCAGTGAATGTACAGCTAAACACACTCTCTCCTAACCCTAATCATGATGATGAAGTAGAAGAAAAGAACAGAGCATCTTCCAAATGCAGCTTTATTTCAGCACAGCAAAAGTACAGGAAGAGCAACATGACACTGAAGAGAGCAAAGACAGAAATGGAGCCACTGTGGAGAACTGAAGCTCTATTGGAGATGGATGCACAAGCAGCTCCATCTTCAACTCTAGCTTGGATCTGCTAGGCTTCACAGTGGCTCTTTCTGAACGTGACCGGATGATCGACGCCGCCGTGGGAGACAGTGCAGATAAACTCCTCCCCCTTTTCCCAGGCTGCTTTGCTGAGGGTCAGGACGCTGCTGAGGCTGTAGCGACCATTCTTCTCCACTTCAGCGCTGGTCAGAATCCCATCCTCCTTCTTGGAGCCATCCACCTTCCAGCTCACCAGCGCCCCCTGTGGAGAGTAGGCAGACAGCAGACAGAGCAGAGAGGCCGATCCCTCAGACAGCTGCAGAGGAGACAGAGGGAGCAGAGACACGGAGGGCTGGACTGTGGAAGCAGCTGCAAATTCACAAACAATTCCATGTTAATGGAGGAACTTTGTTGCACTGACATGGTGGAACTGCATCCAATAATCAAACTGTATTCCAGCAGTGAAACAGTCAGTGAGTGAATTCTGGAAATGCTCTGAACTCCAATAGAGACCAAACTGCAAGCTCCACTTTAGTTTAACACAAACTCCATCAGTATTCTATATTTCACATCTATTCCGTTTCTATCCATCTTTATTTTACAATCTTTATGATGGTGGAACTAATGACTCATTAAAGCTTCACATAATACAGTCTTATGGAAAAGGTTAGGCCCCCCTGCTCTAATTCTTTATTTAGCTAAACCTCTGCAGGGAACAAACTGAAATCACATCAGTTTCTACAGATTTTCATCCATCCGCTTTTAATCTGATCCATAAACTGAAGTGAGTCCAAACGTTTGCGCAGCTTCCCCAGTGTTCTCTCAGAACTTGTTCTAGATTCAGTAATAGTTACAAAAATATGTCTGATTTAAGTTTACACCTGTAGAGCTTGTGGAACTTCTTTTTATTTAGAACATCAACTGAATATTTACGTTAACCAAGGGGTGCACAAACTGTAGTGAAAAAGTAATAATAGTCAGTTTATCTAAAGTTTATTCATGACTGTAACTGATAAAGAGAATAAAATAAATTTATGGAGATTTAAAAGAAGAAAACACACTTACTCTTCACTCTGAGTTTGGTTCCTCCACCGAAAGTCCACCACAGTGATGCATTCTAATGAAACCGTAGTACAAAAATCTCCGTCACACTGCAGTGCACACACACACACACACACACACACACACACACACACACACACACACACACCTGCTTTATATGTCAGTGTTCCACATTCAGTCCTAAATGATCATTATTGAATATCTTTGATTTTCTCCATAAACTAAACATTCTGGAATAATGAAGAGAGGGGGCATTTGGTGAGGCATTTCCATAGAGAGAGGGGGCACTTTGCATGAACAGCCCATGCTTCAGTGCTCTGGGAGTGTTTATAGCCCTTCATGACTGAGAGCTGCTGCTCCAGCATCTCCACCCACTGCAAACATGACTTTGATCAGCATCTTCATCTTCACACTGACCCTCTGGACTCAAGGTACGAGTTTAATCAGCACTCACAGGAGCAGAGAAGCAAACTGTATGATGATATTCATGATGCAATAATTCAGCTGTGTTTTTCTTCAGGATCCAGAGGTCAGGTTACTGTGACTCAGACTCCTCCCGTGGAAACTGTTTCTCCAGCAAACACAGTCACCATCAACTGTAGAACCAGCTCTCGAGTGATTGGTGGTAATTATATCTTCTGGTACCTGCAGAAACCTGGAGAAGCTCCTAAACTCCTGCTTATGTATGTTAATCAGTTATACTCAGGAACTCCAGCTCGTTTCAGTGGTAGTGGATCTTGATCTGACTTCACTCTGACCATCAGTGGATTCCAGACTGAAGATGCAGGAGATTATTACTGTCAGAGTGTACATGAGATCAGTAGTAGCTGGGTGTTCACACAGTGTTAGAGCGTCGTACAAAAACCTCCCTCAGTGAGAGAGTACAGAGACTGCACTGCTGCAGCTGGGAGTGACTGCAGGTGCTGAGGGGAGGAAGTGATGCAGCACAATCATGCACACCGTGGAGGAGAACACACACACACACACACACACACAAAATAACACAACAACATTGACACACAAACTAGAGATATGTCTGAGTAAAATTATTTATTCCCTACTTATACTTTCTATTTTCTCTGATGATCATGTGGAAAATTGAACTCATCATCTGTGTTTCCCTAATCCATGTTCAGGACAGTGGTCTTATGGGGGTCTTTATAATTGAATAACAGGTTGAAAGGGGGTTAATAAAGTATGTAGAGTAACAGATGGACTACAGTCTGTAACCTCCCTATACCTTAGAGACCCAGATCCAAAACACTAAAGCTGATGTTCTGTCACATTCATACAAATTACCACATTATCCTGAGGAAAGCATTCACATCCAATATTGTATTTCTGATCAAATTTATATAGGAAATCATGTATGACATCTTCAGAACATAACAAGAAGAGTCAGCTGCACCGACTAAAGCAATAGTCCATGAGAGGCCATGTGTTTCAGTGGTTTATTATGGGTATGGGTGTTACTAGGCATGATGGGAAGCAGATTAAATCACTCAGTTCATTTTAGGACAAACTTCCCCTGATACAGATATGGTATGTTGTTATTTAAGTAATGTTTTATGGTCTATGATATTCTACTAGAGATCTGAATGGATGATGAAAGCTTTCCTGAATATTATTAAGTGATAGGTTCATAATGTAATTCGATAGAACTAGACCTTATCACTTCACTGGTAATGAATCTAATCATGCTGATAATATCTGATTCCTTTTATCAGAGATTTTGGACTGAATATTACAATTACTAGATAGATGTACTTTATCATTCTTAACTCTGGTCATTTAATTATAATTCTAAATAAATCAGTCTTATATAATCTAATTTATAAATAAATACAGACTCAGCCCATCAGGATGTGCTCTGGGAGCAGCAACATCATTCTTCATGGCTACTTCCTGTTTCCCTTCCGCAAATGGCTGCTTAATTACAGCCTGCCACTGGTAGTTTAGATTATATGATCAGACTCATCAGAAGAGGAGTTTCATCAGAATCCTGAGTCTGACCTTCGGTGGGAACCAACCTCCCGTACCCCTGTACCACCTAGACTCTTATTCCAGCCCTGTGTCTGATTATTGTTAGTCTAGACCATTAACCACATCTTTTGCAGCTTCATGTCTGCACCCATGCCTTCCAGCTCTGTGTTGGTGCCCACTACTGCCAACTCCACACCTTGGCTGCCAAGGAAGAGGTAATAGGACACATGTTCACTGCAAGAGTGGCTCTGTAGGCAGCACACCATCTCACTGTGGGTTTGGCAGCCATAAAACCCATATAGGTCATGCTGGACTTCCTCTGGACCGTCTCCACAGTGTTTGACCATGGACTTGTGGTCTTTGGACCCTGGGGAGTTGCATGCAGGGAAACCAAGGCTCCTCAGCTGAGGCTCCTGTGAATTGTTACTACAGCTCCTGTTTTACTGGACATTGCCACTCTTCCTGCAGAAGCACCCTCTAGACGGACTCATTCTGGATTTAAAACATTGAATTCTTAATAGAGTAAAATATCCTCAACACAAAGCGCAACAAACCAATTCACATTTCGTAGAAGTGGTATTACTAGATGCATACCAATTTTCCTCCGTCTACATGCAACTATTCCCCAGAAATCTCATACCGAATGCCTCCATTATTGTTTACCAACAATAGTTATTTAATATTTATTCATGATATTTACATTTTAGATTTTGTCATAGAAAATTCCTTTACCATCAAAACAACTCCATTACACTGTTGATCAGCAGATAAAATGTCAGTAAAGTCCTGTTACCGGTTGCACATGGCTCTTCACAAAACAGACGTAAAGAACATGAACAGAGCTTAAGGTTCTTTTACTAGCAACCACACAATGCAAGTTTTTGTGTAAACTCATTTGTGAACTAAGAGCTGCTTTTACTGGCTAACAAACTGAGTAGTCTTTTTGAATGAGAGTCTTTCTGAACCTATAGCATAAGAGCTATCTCAGAGCTCGTCCTATTCGTTGCCCAGTATTTCCTGAATAATTGACACCTCTTTCAACCACTAGTACTCCCTCTAAGGAATTCAGTGACATGTTGCAGGCCTAGATATGTATTCACTGATCATTCCTTTAAACAAACAGTTATATTCAATTATAAACATTTTACTTATATTTGTTTGTTCTATCCCAGAAGTCTTAAAGTTGCACCCTCTTGATTTATAGTGACAGACGTCTTTTTGTATTTTTAGAGGTTACTGACATTTTAAAAATGCTTAGTAACAAATAGTAAAAAAAAAGCTGTGTAACTCCTGTATAAATTGATGAATCTGTCCCAAATTTTGGGGAATTTTTTTTTTTCTTACTTTGTCTTACATGACCCTGCTGAATCAGGACTTGACTGCATTTCCAACCCCAGCATCCACACACACAATATAAACCCTAAAAATAAAAGGTGTTTTTTGTTTTCTGACATTGTCTTCTGTATTCAATGTTCTCAAATGAAACCTGAATAATGAAAATAAAAGCCTGGAGGTGAATGAATGTTTTGACCAAAGTGTCTACTTTGCCCTAAAAAAAGCTAAGTTATAATGAGTAAAACATTGCCGAAATGAAAGCTCTAATTAGTTTATAAAATCGATATAATTTTGGAAGATGAAGCTATTAATGACCAACCTGAGCCAAAGGTTTATCACTTTTAGGATTTGGAAGCTCTGGAAAAGCGAAATGAAGTCAGTTCTTTAAATCAAACGTCCGGCTCTTAATGGATTCACAGCTCAATTGAAGAGCAATGAGACTGAAGATCAGTTTTAGTCCCATCAACAAAAATGATGAATCAGCTTCATCCCTCACAAAGACGTCGTTTGCTGGAGTTAAACTCGGCGTCTTTCATTAAACACAATCGGCGGCTGATCGGAGCTTCATTCCTCTGACAGGTTTGTTATCTGTAAGTCCAGGTCTAACCCAGAGAAGCTGCTGATGCTCTGTAACTCTGCCCTTACATTTCTGACTGATCAGATTAACATTAAGAGCTTCATCATACAAATTTATAATCGCTAAATAAACGGGACCAAGACTTTGGTTAGAACACCAGGATCTCACTCCGATTTGCTTAGAATAGTGGATCTTAGTAGCAGCCTGCCTTATAAACTGACCCATTTAATTTGCTGAATGTAAATAAACTTTCTTTTTAATGAATAAAAACTTACTAATCGATATACACTATGTGTGATTTGTGTGTGACTCCAAATCCAGGCCTTCATTGGTTAATAAATTAGATTTCCATTGATGATTTTTGTGTGGTTTTGTTGTCAGCACATTCAACTTTGTACAGAAACAGAGTATTCAATGAGAATATTTCATTCATTCAGATCTAGGATGTGTTATTTGAGTGCTCCCTTTATTTCTTTGAGCAGTGTATTTGTGTTTATTGTCTGTATAATAAACAGTTATTGGTAATTCTGTTCCTCGACTTTAATGACTGAAGGGCTTAGCTGCAGGGTAATGATAGAATGGAACTATTTTATCTCGCAGAAGGCTGATAAACAAATCTTTTTTTCTGTCCTCTTAATCTTAAAATCTAACCATAAATGGTGATAACAGAACTGTGGTCTAATCGCAGTAATACACTCGAGGTTGTGCTTTAACGTGAGATATTGGCACAGGTGTTCTGATCTGTACTCGGCCTGTGGCCTCGTGCCTACGACCGCATCACACCCGTGCCAATATCTCACATTAAAGCGCTGTCTCTTGTGTATTATTGCTTAACTATAATTTTTATCCAATATTGAAAATGAAGGCTTGGTTCTGTTTCATTGTGTGTCAGAGTGAGTGGATTATTAACACTGCATGAAAACTATAATGATTAATTTAATTATGTTGTATGATTAAACACAAACAGGTGATCATAAGGAAGAGATTTAAAATCTAAAGCAGCAATGACTAAAATCCAAAGTTTCCACTATTTGTATTTTTAGTTATGACCAAAAAACAAGATGATTAAACAGTTTACATTATAAAAAAAATTTCAGTTTATTTGTAACCTGGAGCAGCAGCTCTAAATGAAGAAGTGAAACCATCATGTCTGATGAAGCTGAACACAAACATCCAAACTGACTGAAGCACAACCCAGAGCAGTGAATGTACAGCTAAACACACTCTCTCCTAACCCTGATCATGATGATGAAGTAGAAGAAAAGAACAGAGCATCTTCCAAATGCAGCTTTATTTCAGCACAGCAAAAGTACAGGAAGAGCAACAGGACACTGAAAAAGAGCAAAGTCAGAAATGGAGCTACTGTGGAGAACTGAAGCTCTGTTGGAGATGGATGCACAAGCAGCTCCGTCTTTAACTCTAGCTTGGATCTGCTAGGCTTCACAGTGGCTCTTTCTGAACGTGACCGGACGATCGACGCCGCCGTGGGAGACGGTGCAGACTCTCAAAAAACTCCTCCCCCTTTTCCCAGGCATCTTTGCTCAGGTTCAGGACGCTGCTGAGGCTGTAGCGACCGTTTCTTCTCCACTTCAGCGCTGGTCAGAATCCCCGTCCTCCTTTTTGGAGCCGTCCACCTTCCAGCTCACCTGCGCCCCCTGTGGAGAGGAGGCAGACAGCAGACAGAGCAGAGAGGCTGATCCCTCAGACAGCTGCAGAGGAGACGGAGGGAGCAGAGACACGGAGGGCTGGGACTGTGGAAGCAGCTGCAAATTCACAAACAATTCCATGTTAATGGAGGAACTTTGTTGCACTGACATGGTGGAACTGCATCCAATAATCAAACTGTATTCCAGCAGTGAAACAGTCAGTGAGTGAATTCTGGAAATGCTCTGAACTCCAATAGAGACCAAACTGCAAGCTCCACTTTAGTTTAACACAAACTCCATCAGTATTCTACATTTCACATCAACTAACTCCATTCCATTTCTATACATCTTTATTTTATGATCTTTATGGTGGTGGAATTAATGACTCATTACAGCTTCACATAATACAGTCTTATGGAAAAGTTTAGGCCTCCTGCTCTAATTCCATATTTAGCTAAACCTCTGCAGGGAACAAACTAAAATCAGATCAATTTCTCTACTGATTTTAATCCATTGATTTCAAAATCTAGAGGACAGTATGATCCATAAAATGAAGTGAGTCCAAAAGTTTGAGCAGCTTCTCCTAGTGTTTTTGTAAGCTCTCAGAACTTGTTCTAGATTCCTTAATATTTACAGAAATATGTCTGATTTAAGTTTACACTTGTAGAGCTTGTGGAACTTCTTTTCATTTAGAACATCAACTAAACATTTATGTTAACCAGAGGTGCACAAACGTTAATAAGAATAAATAATATCCAGTTTATCTAAAGTTTATTCATGACTGCAACTGATAAAGAGACTAAAATAAATTGATGGAGATTTAAAAGAAGAAAACACACTTACTCTTCACTCTAAGTTTGGTTCCTCCACCGAAAGTGTACCACAGTGATACAATCTAATGAAACCGTCGTACAAAAACCTCCGTCATACTGCCGTGCACACACACACACACACACACCTGCTTTATATGTCAGTGTTCACATGTGTACAGTCCTAAATGATCATTATTTATTATCTTTGATTTTCTCCATAAACTAAATCTTCTGGAATAATGATCTAGTATGTTGTGTGGGATCAGGGCAGTTAAGAGAGGGGGCATTTGGTGAGGCATTTCCATAGAGAGAGGGGGCACTTTGCATGAACAGCCCATGCTTCAGTGCTCAGGGAGTGTTTATAGCCCTTCATGACTGAGAGCTGCTGCTCCAGCATCTTCACCCACAGCAACCATGACTTTGATCAGCATCTTCATCTTCACACTGACCCTCTGGACTCAAGGTACGAGTTTAATCAGCACTCACAGGAGCAGAGAAGCAAACTGTATGATGAGATTCATGATGCAATAATTCAACTGTGTTTTTTTTCAGGATCCAGAGGTCAGGTGACTGTGACTCAGACTCCTGCATTGGAAACTGTTTCACCAGGAACCACAGTCACCATCAACTGTAGAACCAGTTCTTCTGTGGCTAGTGGTTTTGCTCTATCCTGGTACCTGCAGAAACCTGGAGAAGCTCCTAAACTCCTGATCTATTATGCTAGTAGCTTACACTCAGGAACTCCAGCTCGTTTCAGTGGTAGTGGATCTGGATCTGACTTCACTCTGACCATCAGTGGATTCCAGACTGAAGATGCAGGAGATTATTACTGTCAGAGCTACCATAGTGGTGGTGTGTTCACACAGTGTTAGAGCGTCGTACAAAAACCTCCCTCAGTGAGAGAGTACAGAGACTGCACTGCTGCAGCTGGGAGTGACTGCAGGTGCTGAGGGGAGGAAGTGATACAGCACAATCATACACACTATAGAGCAGAGCAAACACACAACAAGAGCCAACATGTACACACAAATCAGAGAGCTGTCTGGGTGAAATTAATGATGACTTACTTTCTACTACTTTCTCTTTTCTCTGATTATCATATGGACAATGGAACGCATCATGTTTGTTTCCCTAATCCATGTTCAGGACATTTTACACAGACGATGCATCCACAAGGCCCAAAGCACTGTGCATGATCACTCTCACCCCTCCCACAATGTCACAACTGATGGTTTTATGATGGTCTGATGGTCCTGATGATTGAAGAACAGTGTGAAAGGGAACTAATAAAGTATGTAGAGTAACTGATGGACTACAGTCTGTAACTTCCCTCTGCATTACAGACCCAGATCCAAAACACTAAAGCTGATGTTCTGTCACATTTACACAAATCACCACATTATCCTGAGGAAACACTTCACCTCCAATATTGTATTTCCGATCAGATTATTTAGGAAATCCACATATGACAGCATCAGAACATAACAGGTAGAGCCAGCAGCACCAGAATGGCCGACTAAAGCAATAGTCCATGAGAGGCTGTGTGTTCCAGTTGTTTAATTATGGGTATGTGTGTTACTAGGCATGGTGGGAAGCAGAGTAAATCACTGTAACACATGGCCTTGAGTGGCTTATTGTGCTTATAAAATGGTCTCAAAAACTATTTGATTAAGTAGATAAGTGTGGAACAAATAACGTTAATGTATTCTTGTAATATTTGTAGTGAATAATGAGTAATGTAATGTAGTCTCTGCCAATTCAGTCTCACATGAAAGTCCCTAAAGTCTGCTGAAGTACAGATGTGGATGGGAGATGGGATTCCTGTGGGTCAGTCCTGTCCCTGGTACTGAATACAGGACAAACTGTACAGTCTGTGATCGAGGTTTATTTTCAGTTACTAATGGTGACTGTGTGACTGGAGCAGCATGCAGCTGATGATAAACCTGTCCGAGCTGCTAAAGAGCAGAAGATACAGAGTGAAATCACTTTTAGGCCAGACTTCCCCTGATACAGATATGGTGTGTTGTTATTTAAGAAATGTTTTATGTTCTATGATATTCCACTTAGAGATCTGACTGAATGATGAAGGCTTTCTTGAATATTATTTATAAAAATTCGTAATGTTTTTATTACTAAAATGTTACCTTTGGGGTATAAATGCTAGAATCCTGCTGCAGGTTTGATCATTTTCAAGGTGTAAATAGTAGAGGTTGCATGACTAGTAATTTTTACTAGTCGACTTTTCCATAGCTAAAGCAAAAAGAAACTCTGGAGGTCCTTATTTTTAGTTTTTTTAATTAGTGTAGTTCAATGCTGTTTAACAACAGCAAAGAGAGTGTCAAATCGTATTTGAAATAACAGACCAGACCAGACCAAATCATTTATTTTCTCTAAATTAAAATTCCAGCTTCAGTGCTTCCTTAGGCTAGAGAGAGACGTTTTTCCTGTGACATTATTGATGATAATGGCCCTCTGACCGACGCTCTATAAGTATTACTCCGCCTCTCTCACACACACACACACATACGTAACCTGGCAACGGCCCCAGCCATAACAAACACAGCAACGTTATAATTATACAAGTAAAAGAAATGACTTATAATCAGTTTATAAAATGTATTGGCCTTGAAAAGAATTGTTTATATTTAAATCTGGAAGATGAAGATGAAGATGAAGCTATTACTGAGCAGCCTGATATTCCAAATGAGTCGAGGTTCAGCACCCTTACAAACGAGGATTTGGATGTGCTGGAAAGGCAGAGAAATGAACTCAGTACAGTAAATCAAACGTCCTGGGCTCTTAACATTTTCACAGCCAGGCTGAAGAACAACAGCCCTGAAGTCAGTTGTAGTAGCATCAAAAAACATGAACTGAATCAGCTTCTACAGCATTGTTATGGATCAGTCAGAAATGGGAAGGGAGAGCTGAACAGTATCAGCAGCTTCGATGGGTTTAGAGCTGGACTTAACAGATACATAAATGAACCTCCGATCAGCCGCGGATGGTGCTTAATGAAAGATACAGAGTTTACACCAGTAACGTACTTGTTGGTGTTTTGAAGGAAGTAAGAAAGAACGGAGGTGATACAACCTTCCACCATCCAGCAATACTGCCTGATACCTTGAAAAAATGTACCTGTCAAAACCACTTGATCCGGAACCCCAAAAGGTCTGTTAAATAAATAAGGTAAACACCACTCAGTATAGTGATGAATAACATTTCTGAATAGTCCACATTACATGTTTTGAACCTAAAACTAATGGATCAGTTCTCCCTACAGGTGTGGTTTGACATTCAGCTTCACCTCAGCAGACAAGGGAAGGAAGGAAACAGGCAACTTCACCGAGAATCATTCGTCACACAGAGGGACAGAAATGGGGAAAAAATTGTTCAATCATTGAAAAAATCGCTAAACTCATGAGTTGTGAGACAGAGAGCTGAGGATGGAGCAATGTTTCAGTGCACAGGAAAAATGTGTCCCGTCTCATCTTTTGAGCTCTATGTGAGCAAGCTGCAGTTAATGCCCTGGCTTTGTACATGCAGCCAAAGACGTCTGTGTGCAGATCAGATGCTGTGAGGTATAGTGCTGCACTGCTGGGTGTAAATCAGCTCTCTAACATTTTGCTCTGTATATACAAAGAAGCAGCACATCTCATATTCACACTAACCACTGTTTGCAGAGCAACAGCTACTCAGAGCCGTTCAGATGCTGGAATGGAATGGAAACCAGAGAAATCATGACTGCTAGTGGCCACAAATCAGAAGCCTCTCTTAAGAGTTACTGGAGACCTTCTCTGTCAAGCAGCAAAAGATGGAGCAATGGTTTGTCCGTTGCTTGTAACCCCACAGAAGAACCTCGTGTAAAAACTCAAATGCTCAAAAATGGCAACTTTTTACTTCGTTCAAATCAAAACAGAACTCTCCACCTGATGCATATTTTAGGAGCTGCACAATGGGCAGTGTGCACATAAATGTATTTAATCACTAGTCAAATAATCAAATTGGTAATGGGATCCTAGACTTTCATTATAACACCGGGATCTCACTCCGATTTTCCTCTGTTGGTGTGGCTTAGTAACAACCCACCTTACGAATCAGACACATCTGATTTGCTGAAATAAACTTTATTTTTAAATCAATTATTTTTTATCAATTGAAACATATTAACTTAGAAACATAATATATTGTTTACTGTCTGTATAATAAACAGTTAATGGAAAATTATGCTTGTCTGCTGTTATGACTGAAGAAGCTGATAGAATGGAACTATTTCACCTCACGGAAAGGTGATAAACTAATCGTTAACCTTATGTTAAAGCACTCCCAATCGTGTGTTATTGCTTAATTATAATTTTTAATCCTATATTAAAAATGAAGGCTTGGTTCTGTTTCATTGAGTGTCAGAGTGAGTGGATTATTAACATTCCATGAAAACTATAATGATTAATTTAATTAGGGTGTCTTATTAAACACAAACAGCTGGTCATAGGGAAGAGATTTAAACTCTAAAGCGGCACCCCTATTTGTATTTTTAGTTATGACCAAAAAACAAGATGATTAAAAAAGATACATTATAAAATGTTCATGGTTTATTCGTAACCTGGAACAGCAGCTCTAAATGAAGAAGTGAAACCATCATGTCTCATGAAGCTGAACACAAACATCCAAACTGACTGAAGCACAACCCAGAGCAGTGAATGTACAGCTAAACACACTCTCTCCTAACCCTGATCATGATGATGAAGTAGAAGAAAAGAACAGAGCATCTTCCAAATGCAGCTTTATTTCAGCACAGCAAAAGTACAGGAAGAGCAACAGGACACTGAAGAGAGGTCAGAAATGGAGCTACTGTGGAGAACTGAAGCTCTATTGGAGATCCGTCTTCAACTCTAGCTTGGATCTGCTAGGCTTCACAGTGGCTCTTTCTGAACGTGACCGGACGATCGACGCCTCCGAGGGAGACGGTGCAGATAAACTCCTCCCCCTTTTCCCAGGCTGCTTTGGTGAGGGTCCGGACGCTGCTGAGGCTGTAGCGACCGTTCTTCTCCACTTCAGCGCTGGTCAGAAACCCGTCCTCTTTCTTAGAGCCATCCACCTTCCAGCTCACCTGTGTGCATTTTACAATCTTTATGATGGTGGAATTAATGACTCATTATAGCTTCACATAATACAGTCTTATGGAAAAGTTTAGCCCCCCTGCTCTGATTCCATATTTAGCTAAACCTCTGCAGGGAACAAACTGAAATCAGATCAATTTCTACAGATTTTAATCCATTAATTTTCAAACGTAGAGGAAAATCTGATTATTAAAATAAAGTGTGTCCAAAGTTTGAGCAACTTTCCCTAGTGTTTTTGTAAGCTCTCAGAACTTGTTCTAGATTCATTAATATTTACAGAAATATGTATAATTTAAGTTTGGAGCTGTAGAGCTTGTGGAACGTCTTTTCATTCATAACATCAACTAAACATTTACATTAACCGTGGCTGCACAAATTTTAATGACAATGTATAATATTCAGTTTACCTAAAGTTTATTCATTAATATAACTGATAAAGAGAATAAAATAAATTGATGGATATGTCAGTGCACACACACACCCACACACACACACACACACACACACACACACCCCTGCTTTATATATCAGTGTTCCACATGAGTCCTAAATGATCATTATTGAATATCTTTGATTTTGTCCATGAACTAAATCTTCTGGAATAATGATCTAGTATGTTGTGTGGGATCAGGGCAGTTAAGAGAGGGGGCATTTGGTGAGGCATTTCCATAAAGAGAGGGGGCACTTTGCATGAACAGCCCATGCTTCAGTGCTCTGGGAGTGTTTATAGCCCTTCATGACTGAGAGCTGCTGCTCCAGCATCTTCACCCACTGCAACCATGACTTTGATCAGCATCTTCATCTTCACACTGACCCTCTGGACTCAAGGTACGAGTTTAATCAGCACTCACAGGAGCAGAGAAGCAAACTGTATGATGAGATTCATGATGCAATAATTCAACTGTTTTTTTTCTTCAGGATCCAGAGGTCAGGTGACTGTGACTCAGACTCCTGCAGTACAAACTTTTTCTCCGGGAACCACAGTCACCATCAACTGTAGAGTTAACACTGCTGTTGATAGTGACTGTGGTCCATATGATGATGAATATGACTGTCTTTTCTGGTACCTGCATAAACCCGGAGAAGCTCCCAAACTCCTGATCTATGGTGCAAACAGATTAGACTCAGGAACTCCAGCTCGTTTCAGTGGTAGTGGATCTGGATCTGACTTCACTCTGACCATCAGAGGATTCCAGACTGAAGATGCAGGAGATTATTACTGTCAGAGTGGACATAGTGGTGGTGTGTTCACACAGTGTTAGAGCGTCGTACAAAAACCTCCCTCAGTGAGAGAGTACAGAGACTGCACTGCTGCAGCTGGGAGCGACTGCAGGTGCTGAGGGGAGGAAGTGATACAGCACAATCATACCCACTATAGAGCAGAGCAAACACACACACACACACTAACACAACTTGGACACACAAGGTTACTTTTCTAGGGTATAAATATTACCACTATTTTATTCTCACTTCATTAACTGCCAGTTAAATTTCACATCATTATCCAACACTGCTACTAACTTATAGAACCTTAAATGATCTCATCCTGCAGTATTTAAAAGAGGTTTTAATCCATTATGATCCATCGCATTCCCTTCCATTAAAGGGTGCAGCTTTATTATCAGAAACTAGAGAACCTCAAAACAGATACTTCACCTTCACACCACCAGAGGGAGCCTTACTTAAGTTCTGTAGTATTTTCCTTCATGCCCATCCCTTCCTGTTTCAACGATGTATAAGCACACTCTATCTTCAATTATTATGACAGCTTGATGAGCTAGCATTATCAAACCTTTGAACAAATTCAACATACAGTTCAGCAGAAAGTAGATAGAATGACACACCAGTGCATTGGAGAGAATCGTCTTTTTGGACATGCTAAATAATGTAATAGCTAACTTTAGCACTGCTGATATTTTAATGTTAGTGGGAAATTTTAACTGCACAGCAGATTAGCTGGACAGAGACCATGCCGAACCTCACATGGCATCTCGTATGCACCTATGGGAGATGATGGAGGTTAATGACTTAAGAGATATATGGAGAATTTTAAATAAAAAACAGAGACAATATACTGTATGTCATGGGCCAATTCTGAACAGCATCTTACTGAGGTACATTGTGCTGTGGAGGTGGACCCTCTTTCCCATTGTAATTTCCAGCATAATTCTGTGTGATCAACTGTTAGATGTTATTTTCAGGTGTAAACCTCAGTAAGCGTCTCTGTAGCTTCCCTCTCTGTGGCAGCTGACAAGGCTTCCTCATTACCTTCCTGCAAGATAAATGAACAAGTTTTGTATTCTACTCTAACTCACTAGGATAAATCTGTGCAGTATTAAAGGACTTACACCTACATGGAGGTCTGCATGGAGGGAGGGTGCTGCTCTCATCTCCTGCAACATTGCCCATAGTCTTATGGCCCGATTGGTTAGGGGCTGACGATCCAGAGCAGGGGTCAGGCAGCAGACAGACAGGCTTAACCAACTGTCTGCTGGTAGCCATGCACCGTCACCCAGAACTCACATTATTGAAACTGTGTCTTTTACCCGCATCTGTCCTAAACGTAAACGCTCTCAAAAAGTCTGTTTTAATAACCTCATTAGTATAAACACAGATAGCTGCCAAAGAAATAACAACATTAGACTAAAGCTAGGACTACTTAACATTAGATCACTCACAAACAAAGCAGTGATTGTAAATGAAATGATCACTGATAAATGCTTATGCGCTCTCTGTCTTAGTGAAACTTGGATTAGATCCGATGAATATTTAGCCTTAAATGAAGCCTCACCTCCTGGATACAGTCATGCTAATCGCCCTCGTCCTAATGGTTGGGGGGGAGGCATAGCCACAATTTTTGACAAAGACCTAGGTGTTACAACTAAATCCCATTACAAGGCTAATTCGGCATCGCGCTGCTGCAACAGCCCTCACCCAGCTTTGATCGCTTTCTATCGTGGTTTTGTATGGCTCATGAAAATGATGGACTGAGTCCATTAAGGGGCTTGGTATTTCGTAGTGTCAGGAGGCCAGAGGTAACCTTTGTTAGGGCCTAGTGGCTAGCGAAGGGTTAGTGTTTGTTTACTTTTTGTACGTTTAGTTGCTGGGTTTCCACGGGGGGTTTAAGCCTCACTCACAGCTGCGAGACTCGCCTCTCCTTTCCCGCACTCACGCCGTCACCCCATCCTCCTTCTTTGCAATTGGAGAATATATCTTCTCCTACTCAATTGCATGCTGAAAAGGACGCAGAGCTTTTATTAGTCTCATTCTTTCCATTCCCCACGTCCATGTCACAATCCAGCGGGCGGTTTTTGTAGGAGAAAACGTGGCACGCTATCGCGGACGCTCTGCTCAGGCGTCCAGCGCTTTCGCGCATGCGCGGACCCATACGCGACTTGCGAAGTAGAGCCACGTCATAAGCATGACTGACAATAGCAGCACGGTACGATTATGACGTGGGTTTTCTTTATTTGTTAAATTTAGTTTTCTTTTGGTTTAACCCCTCGTTTCTAGCAATTGAACGCTGAGCGATCGCTTCTGTTTTTGTTTCTTTCCTCGCTCTCGGACGCTGAGTGCCGTTCTGTGCCTGCGCGTCCCGGCAAGTAACGCGACTCGCACTGAGCACGTGCTGGGTAGCTCGCCCCCCCTTTTTGGGGTTCGTGTATGCGGGGTGAAGCCACAGTTCTTCTGGTGGGGTCCTTTGTGACCTCGCCAACTATTACACACCTTGCTCTAGGAGTGATCTTTGTTGGTTGACCACTCCTGGGGAGGGAAACAATGGTCTTGAATTTCCTCCATTTGTACACAATCTGTCTGACTGTGAATTGGTGGAGTCCAAACTCTTTAGAGATGGTTTTGTAAACTTTTCCAGCCTGATGAGCATCAACAACTCTTTTTCTGAGGTCCTCAGAAATCTCCTTTGTTCGTGCCATGATACAGTTCCACAAACGTGTTGTGAAGAGCAGACTTTGATAGATCCCTGTTCTTTAAATAAAACACGGTGCCCACTCACAGCTGATTGTCATCTCATTGACTGAAAACACCTGACTCTGTCACCTTCAAATTAACTGCTAATTCTAGTGGTTCACATAATTTTGCCACTCACTAAAATGTAATATTGGATCATTTTCCTCAATAAGTAAATGACCAAGTATAATAGTTTTGTCTCATTTGGTTAACTGGGTAAGGTACTGGACTCTGGACCAGAAGGTCAAGGGTTCAAATCCCACCTCTGCCAAGCTGCCATGTTGGGTCCTTGAGCAAGACCCTTAACCCACTGTTGCTTGGATTGTAAGATTGTATCAATTCTAAGTCACTCTGGAAAAGGGCGTCTGCTAAATGCTGTAAATGTAAATATATACACTGCTAGGTATGGCAGTGTTGTTTGTCTGTGTCTTTAGTTCAGGGCTGCATCCAGAGGCTCAAGTGTAGTGCTCTGGAGTAGCATCTGGAGATCTTCACACTCTCAGAGCTGCTGCTGCTTTTCTGGGATCTGCTGCTCGATTTCACCCAGAAAACCACTTCACTCACCATCCCCCTTCTAACACTAATGTAGTGTGAGCGTGGAAGACATAAGCTCAGACAAGGAAACTTTGCTCATAGTGCTCTTTATAAAACAAAACCAGACACAGCACAGATACATTACCAGCTCTGCTATTAATGCATGGAGCACATCTGCATTTTTATATAGAAAATTAAATGTAAATAAGCAATATTTATGAATGAATTTTAATTAAATGGTATTTATCTGTGTGTAACCTCACACCAGGGGTGGGGGAATGGCGAATGCAAATGAAAATGGTGAAAAAATGACAAGTGATACATAAGATAATGTACATTTTTTAATTGATATAGATATTCTATTTTGAAGGCTACTGTATTACATATATATATATGGTCCTCCAACAACGCCTAGGGGAAGAGTCTGGAGGCAACAGGCCCACCCACCTAGACTCCTTCAGTCCCATCAGAGAGTTCTTATGTAGGACCTTTACGTCTTGCTTTTTTGTGTCCCAGTCTCTGTTCCTATGTATCCTTTGTATCAGTTAGTTGTCTTAAGTTTCAGCTGTATTTTGTGTTTAGCAGTGTTATTGTGTGTTAGCATTGTTAGTATTAGCTTTAGCCTTGTTAGCATGTCTCATGTGTTAGATGTTTGTTGTATTAGTGACCATTCTTAGTTTAGCTTTGTTTGTATGCATGTCGCACCATGTCCACTATAAATAAACCCTCTTCACTTGCACTTACTGACAATAAAAATAAACTCAGGTCACATTAAAACTTTTTGTGATAAATTAAGATAACTCAAAACTTTAATGCCAGATTAAGTAAATAACACATTTTGATTGCTACAGTGATAAAGTTTTTAAGTTAGTAGAAGTGTTTGGGTTTACAGCGCAGGACAATTACCCCCAAAACAATACAGTAGTTCTGTTGAAATTCGGTGCTATTAGTGCTGTAAAATGCTAATTCACTTGTTTCTTACATGATAAGCCTTTAAATGTTCAGGGGCAGCATGATGCTACAGGCTGTAATTACAGTGAAAATAAATGATATTGGAGCTGTAAAATGCAAGCTTGCTTCTTTCCATCTGTTTTCCCACTTACTACATCACTAATCTAATTTCTAAGCATTTTGTTACAGGTGTGCCCATCAGTACACGGGTGATGCTGAATGTAAGCATAGTTCAGGATTGGTAGAGAGAGGACACATGATTGAGCCTTGTGGTCCTGGTGGTTGCAGTCTGTTGTGAGATCAGAGAAAAGAGGGAAAAGTGCAGTTTCTGTTCAGTTACCCAGACTAAACTGCAGATCTGATGTTATTACCTGATGTGTAGTAAGTGGGGAAAAAAGCATTTGCATTTTACAGCTCCAATACCATTTATTTTCACTGTAATTACATCTTGTTACCCCTGGGCATTTAAAGACATAACATGTAAGAACAATGTAGAGTTAGTATTTTACAACACTAATACCACATAATTTCAGCAGAACTTCTGTAATGTTTTGGAGGAAATAAACATAATATTATAAAACCCAGAATAATTTAAAAGAATCAAAGTGATTTGTTAAGTAGATATCAGAGTTGAATGCTTATTATTTAAAAAAAAGTAAAAAATAGTCTACAGTGTCTGCCTAAATGTATGCTATATTGTATACTAACTGATTAGTGAAATTGGTATGGTATGGAAAATGCATCCAAAAAGCACACAGTATTACTTACATTTTATTTCCTTGCAGACAGTATGAACATGAGATATTTCATGTTTTCTCTGGTCAACTTCATTTCATTTGTTAATAAACATCCATTACTGCATTTCATACCTGCAACAAGTTGTGACGGTAAATCCTTTACCACTTTGTAATGTTGTCATTCTTTTTAAACAGAAAAAACATTAATTCTCTCAGGTTCATACTGTCTGCAATGAAATAGAAGTCAATGTAAATGTTAAGACACATCAAAAATGTATTATTATTGTTACGCTTCAAGAAGGAAGACCCAAGCGCAGGTGGCTTATGGAAGTAAAGCTCGTGCACTGTATGGGTCCTGCACTTTACACAAGCAAAATCCACATGTGTGGGAGGATTCATGGCTAAATTGGACCAGTCTGGTGGCCAATCTTCATTAATTGCACATTGCACCAGTAAGAGCAGAGTGTGAAGGTTCAATTAGCAGGGTAAGAGCACAGTTTTGCTCAAAATATTGCAATGCACACAACATTATGGGTGACATACCAGAGTTCAGATGGTTTGATGAACATGAAAGTGAAGTTGAACATCTCCCATGGCCTGCACAGTCACCAGTTTATTAGTAAAAATCGTAAATATTATTGAGCCACTTTTGGGGTGTTTTGGAGAAGCGAGTCAGGAAACGTTTTCCTCCACCAGCATCACGTAGTGACCTGGCCACTATCCTGCAAGAAGAATGGCTTAAAATCCCTCTGACCACTGTGCAGGACTTGTATATGTCATTTTCAAGATGAATTGACGCTGTATTGGCCGCAAAAGGAGGCCCTACACCATACTAATAAATTATTGTGGTCTAAAATGACAGGTGTTTCAGTTTCATTGTCTAACCCCTGTGTGTATATGTATATGTATGTATATATATATATATATATATATATATATATATATATATATATAGACACACACACACACACACACACACACACACACACGTTAAGGAGAGTATGTGTATGTAGGTATCGAAATATATACACGGGAGTGAAGTGTGGGTTAACATAATAGGGGAAATAAAGTTATTAAGATAAAGACTACTGCCAATAACACAGACAGCAGGGACAGAACCCGAATCACTCTGGTGAGTGATATACCACTGCGCCGCCAGAGCGATGGTGAGATGATGGGACTAAGAATCTTTGAAGGGAAAATGCAGGAGCCGTTCTGGAATGGATTCAAAATAAAGAATGCTGTTTATAATAACGACAAGTGTGAGCACAACAAAAGAATGCCACTAACCACATCGAGCGGCGATGTGGCGAATGCGAGGGGAAACAAAAGTGAGCCGCTGGGGTGAGCCAACTCGGGAGTCAGAACCGACTCCAAAAACGATGCGCGAGTCACTGGTCTGGGCGTGTGCAGTGGTGACGAACCAAAAAGGAAAACTTGCTGATAAAAGTACAGCGCTTGTAATGCAGCAAACAGGAGATAAATGCAAGGACTCAATCACTAGTGCAAGCTCAGAAGTGCTAAGCAACAAAATGAATGAGTGTAGGGCAAAAACAAAATGGAAGCTCGCATAGCAATGGCAACCGAGCTGAAGTTACTCAACAAGAGCAAGCGTTCAGGGAAACAAAAGAACAGCGCTGATCACAGAACAATGCCTGCAAAAACAGCTACAGCGGGGCAAAATACAAAGCCCGATCGCCAAGTGTAAACCCACAAATACTGAGTATAATCAATGGCTATAGAGAGGGTGACAGCAGAGGCTCGCATCGCTATGGCAACCAAGCACGTTTTATTCGTGTCATTATTGCGTGAGAACACCACTGTGACTAACGCTCTATAAGTATTACTCCACGGCATACACACGTACCCTAGCAATGATGCCCGCCCTAAAAAGCCAAAGTTATAATGAGTAAAACACTGCCAAAATAAAAGCTATAATTAGATTATAAAATCTATTGATTTTGAAATTATTTAAATTTGGAAGACGGAGCTATTAATGACCAACCTGAGCCAAAGGTTTATCACCTTTAGGATTTGGAAGCTGGAAAAGAGAAACAAAGTCAGTCCTTTAAATCAAACATCCGGCTCTTAATGGATTCACAGCTCGACTGAAGAGCAACGGGACTGAAGATCAGTCCCATGGAGTTAAACTTGCTGGAGTTAAACTCGGCGTCTTTCATTAAACACCATCAACGGCTGATCGGAGCTTCGTTCATCTGACAGGTTTGTTATCTGTAAGTCCAGCTCTAACCCAGAGAAGCTGCTGATGCTCTGTAGCTCTGCCCTTACATTTCTGACTGATGAGATTATCATTAAGAGCTTCATCATACAGATTTATAATCACTAATCAAATGGGATCCTACACTTTAGTTATAACACCGGGATCCAACTCAGTCGGTAGAATAGTGGATCTTAGTAACTGTCACGGTACGCCGTGAGCACGGGTGTTGCGCTCCTCCCAGTCGCCGGGTGGCGATCCAGGACATGGACCGTTGCAGCGCCACCCGGTTTGCAAAGACGCCGAGGGAGATGCCGGGACGCTACCGTAATGACTTACAGCTGTAAGCAAGACTATTTAAACAGCATCCCGGCTCCCCCTCGGCGCGGGGAATTATCAGGGAAAGCTCCCTTTTGCCTGGTGATTCACGGTATGTGTCCGTTCGGCGGTTTGAAAGCCCGCTTTCATTGTGGTTATCAGTTCTAGGGCTGAGTTATGTTCGTTCGGCGGTTGAAGCCCGTTTTCATTGTGGTTACCAGTTCTAGCTGAGTTATGTTCGTTCGGGAGAGCGTTCGGGGAGAGAGAGATAGGGGAGATGAGAGTGAAATGGTAACGAAAGCGAGGTTATGACAGGAGGAAGGCGTTGAAGCCCGCTTTCATTGTGGTTACCAGTTCTAGGCTGAGGTATGTTCGTTCGGCGGTTGAAGCCCGCTTTCATTGTGGTTACCAATTCCTAAGCTGAGGTATGTTTCGTATCGGCGGTTGAAGCCCGCTTTCATTGTGGTTACCAGTTCTTAAAGCTGAGGTATGTTCGTTCAGAGTGGTTAAAAGCCCGCTTTTGTTATCGTTACCAGCTATAGGCTTTTTTTGTGTTTTTTGTGTAAGCCTGCCTTTTGTTTTTGGTACATATTATTTAGAATAAACGCCAAAATGGTCATTAAGTTAGAAAAAAACCTGCGCACGTCTCCTCCTTGCCAGTTAGGGCATCCCGGTCGTGACAGAATTCCCCCGCCATACAATGGAGACGGCAGGTTCTGGCGTTACCCCTGCTCCATTAGACAGGGTGTCTGTACCCGATGAATTTTAAATGGTGACCCTCTTAAATACGGGGACTTTGTGGACCAATGTTCCCACTACCTGCGGTCAAAGCCTTTTTTTTTTCGGAGTATGAGCGGGTGTTTTTTGTTTACTGGCGTTTGACGGGGCCAGCGTTGCTATGGGGATTGAACAACCCGGTCCAAGCTGGAATCGGGTACTTGCCTTCAAGCTATTTGAAAGAGAGCCTTTGGGAGAGGTTTAGTCCCGTTACTCTGACCAAGCCTGGTAATTTGAGGGCCTTGCTTTCTGGTTTGCCGTGCCGGCCAGGTAGACCACTCATTGCGCCAGTTGCGAGAACGCTCAACCCGTGAGTTGCAGGAAGGGAACTGGCCAGTGTGCAGGCGAGCGTCCGTGTATTCAGTTCCCGATCAAGCAGATCCGGTACCAGTAGAGTCCGGTGTTTCAGAGCACACTAGGTCCATAAGCAGACCCGGATAGATAGCGTCTCGTTTTGTGTGTTTTTGGACCACGCTGACTTGGTAGGTGAACCAGCCAAGCGGTGAGTATTTTGTTCTTTGGACCACGCAGACACAGGATTAGAACCCCTGGTTGTGGAAAATTAATAGTTCGGACGGCACTAGTTGCGTAGTTTGAGCCTGTACGTCGCCTTATGGTGTGATTGGAACTCGGCTGGTGAGGTCCAACACCTGCACCTCGGACTCTCGTGCCCAGTCCTGCACCTCGGACTCTCGTGCCCAGTCCCGCACCTCGGACTCTCGATCCCAGTCCCGCTCCACGGACATTCGGGCCCAGTCCTGTTCCACGGATATCCGTGCCTGGTTCCGTCTTTGATTCAGTGCCTGAGACTGTCCCCTCTAGGGAGGACCCATTCAGAGGGGGACTGCCGACTCCGCTGTCAAGCATCACGTCGTCCACGACTCCGCTGTCAAGCATCACGTCGTCCACGACTCCGCTGACAAGCATCACGTCGTCCACGACTCCGCTGACAAGCATCACGTCGTCCACGACTCCGCTGACAAGCATCAACGTCGTCCACGGACTCCGCTGACAAGCATCACGTCGTCCACGACTCCGCTGACAAGCATCACGTCGTCCACGACTCCGCTGACAAGCCATCACGTCGTCCACGACTCCGCTGACAAGCATCACGTCGTCCACGACTCCGCTGACAAGCATCACGTTCGTCCACGACTCTCCGCTGGACAAGCATCACGTCGTCCACGACTCCGCTGACAAGCATCACGTCGTCCACGACTCCGCTGACAATCATCACGTCGTCCACGACTCCGCTGACAAGCATCACGTCGTCCCACGACTCCGCTGACAAGCATCACGTCGTCCACGACTCCCGCTGACAAAGCATCACGTCGTCCACGACTCCGCTGGACAAGCATCACGTCCGTCCACGACTCAGCTCTGCAGCCACTCGTCGTCCACGACTCAGCTCTGCAGCCACTCGTCGTCCACGACTCAGCTCTTGCAGCCACTCGTCGTCCACGACTCAGCTCTGCAGCCACTCGTCGTCCACGACTCAGCTCTGCAGCCCACTCGTCGTCCACGACTCAGCTCTGCAAGCCACTCGTCGTACCACGACTCAGCTCTGCAGCCAACTCGTCGTCCACGACTCAGCTCTGCAGCCACTCGTCGTCCACGGACTCAGCTCTGCAGCCACTCGTCGTCCACGACTCAGCTCTGCCAGCCACTCGTCGTCCACGACTCAGCTCTGCAGCCACTCGTCGTCCACGACTCAGCTCTGCAGCCACTCGTCGTCCACGACTCAGCTCTGCAGCCACTCGTCGTCACGACTCAGCTCTGCAGCCACTCGTCGTCCACGACTCAGCTCTGCAGCCCACTCGTCGTCCACGACTCCGCTCTGCAGCCACTCGTCGTCCACGACTCAGCTCTGCCAGCCACTCGTCGTCCACGACTCAGCTCTGCAGCCACTCGTCGTCCACGACTCAGCTCTGCAGCCACTCGTCGTCCACGACTCAGCTCTGCAGCCACTCGTCGTCCACGACTCAGCTCTGCAGCCACTCGTCGTCCACGACTCCGCTGTCAAGCCGCCCGTCGTCGACTCTGCCGCCGCCAAAGCACGGCCCGCCTCGTCGCCTCCGCCGCCAAGCACGGCGCGCTCGTCCGCCTCCGCCGCCAAGCACGGCCGCCTCGTCGCCTCCGCCGCCAAGCACGGCCGCCTCGTCGCCTCCCCGCCGCCAGCACTGCCGCCCCTCATCGCCTCTCGCCTCCGCCGCCACTCACGGCCCGCCTCTTCGCCTCCTCCGCCAAGCACTGTCCGCCTCTTCGCCTCCGCCTCCGCCAAGCACGGCCCGCCTCGTCTCCTATTCCTCCTCCCAATCACGGCCCGCCTCGTCTCCTCCGCCGCCAAGCACGGCCGCCTCGTCGCCTCCTCCGCCAAGCACGGCCTCCTCGTCGCCTCCGCCGCCAAGCACGGCCGCCTCGTCGCCTCCTCCGTTCAAGCACGCCGCCCTCGTCGCCTCCGCCGTCAAGCACACGCCGCCTCGTCGTCTCCGCCGTCAAGCACGGCCGCCTCGTCGTCTCCGCCGTCAAGCACGGCCGCCCACGTCGACTACCCCGTCAAGCACGGCCCGCCACGTCGTCTCTGCTCACAAGCGTCGCCACGTCGTCTCTGCTCACAAGCGTCGCAACGTCGTCGACTCTGCTGTCAAGCGTCGCCACGTCGACTCTGCTGTCAAGCGCCGCCTCGTCCGTCCCTGCTCACAAGCGTCGCCTCATCGTCTCAGCTTGTCGCAAATCTCGTCCACGGCTCTGCTCCTGTGCTAGGGGCCGTCCGTCCTCCGGAGGCCCTTGTTTTCGGAACCATGGTTGTGGGTCGCGTTTCGCCTAGGCTCCGCCCAGAGAGGAAACCCCCGGACAGGGTGAAAGGGGGCCTTTTGAAGGAGCCCTAGCTCCGTCTCGGGCTCCTTGGGGGGGGGTATGTCACGGTACGCCGTGAGCACGGGTGTTGCGCTCCTCCCAGTCGCTCGGGTGGCGATCCAGGACATGGACCGTTGCAGCGCCACCCGGTTTGCAAAGACGCCGAGGGAGATGCCGGGACGCTACCGTAATGACTTACAGCTGTAAGCAAGACTATTTAAACAGCATCCCGGCTCCCCCTCGGCGCGGGGAATTATCAAGGGAAAGCTCCCTTTGCCTGGTGATTCACGGTATGGTCCGTTCGGCGGTTGAAGCCCGCTTTCATTGTGGTTATCAGTTCTAGGCTGAGTTATGTTCGTTCGGCGGTTGAAGCCCGTTTTCATTGTGGTTACCAGTTCTAGGCTGAGTTATGTTCGTTCGGCGGTTGAAGCCCGCTTTCATTGTGGTTACCAGTTCTAGGCTGAGGTATGTTCGTTCGGCGGTTGAAGCCCGCTTTCATTGTGGTTACCAATTCTAAGCTGAGGTATGTTCGTTCGGCGGTTGAAGCCCGCTTTCATTGTGGTTACCAGTTCTAAGCTGAGGTATGTTCGTTCAGTGGTTTAAAGCCCGCTTTTGTTATCGTTACCAGCTATAGGCTGTTTTTGTGTTTTTGTGTAAGCCTGCTTTTGTGTTTTGTACATATTATTTAGAATAAACGCCAAAATGGTCATTAAGTTAGAACCTGCGCACGTCTCCTCCTTGCCAGTTAGGCATCCCGGTCGTGACAGTAACAGCATACCTTATAAGCCCGAACCATTTTATTTGCTGAATGTAAATAAATGTTAGTTTTAATAAATAAAAACTTACTAATTTATATATGTGTTTATATTGAAGTCCAGGAACAGAATTACCAATAATTTGAATTTTTATTTTACAGACTTATTGTCTGAATTACCAATAATTACCAATAATTTGAATTTTTATTTTACAGACTTATTGTCTGTAAAATAAAAATTCAAATTATTGGTAATTCTGTTCCTGGACTTTAATGACTGAAGGGCTTAGCCGCGGGGTAATGATAGAACGGAACTATTTTATCTCAGAGAAGGCTGATAAACAAATCGTTTCTCTGTCCTCTTTATATTAAAATCTACCAATAAATGGTGATAACGGAACTGTGGTATAATCGCAATAATACACTTGAGGTCGTGCTTTAACGTGAGATATTGGCACGGTTGTTCTGTACTTGACCTGCAGCCTCGTGCCTGTGACATCACACCCGTGACAATATCTCATGTAAAGCATGACATCAAGTGTATTATTGCTTAACTATAATAAATTATTCCTTTGGACCTACCCAGGCTCTGCACCAGTGTTAATTTCAATGACGAATGGTTTTCAGCAATGAAAACAAGATGATGAATTAAAATGAATGAAAATGGTAAAAACGAGGATGAGATGAATATACACTTTTGTCAATGAATAATAACGAGACGAAACGTTTGGCAGAGACGACATACAATCAGATCTGATTTAGTTTTATGGAAGGCAGAGACAAGAACCCCAGCTTCTGTACTAGTTATCATGAACAAACTTGACAATGTCAGCACTTGACTGAAGGAGGAGAGTTAATATATCTGCACATTTCTCATTCGATGCCAAGAAAAAGAAGACTCTTTCTAAGCTGCGTGGGATGACTATCTCCAACTAACAAGATTATAGTCGACTAAATCTACAGTAGGTTCACCTGACTAAAATATGAAATGTAAATGCTGCAATATGTAAATGCTTCTTTAACATTTTCCTTGAACTATGAAACTAAAACTAAAAACAATTCATATGACTTAATTATGAATAAAACTAAATTAGGTTTTAGTCAAAAGACTATAACTAAAACTAAATCAAAATTTGCTGTCAAAATGAACACTGCTCTGCACTTGTGTCCACTCTGACACTGACATAATTAACCTTATTAAGTGTGTGCTGCAAAGTTGCTTACAGTTTATAGGATCTATGTTATTATAAATGAAAATACTGCAGGACACACTGCTCTTTAAATAATATTCTGAAATAAGCACATGGTGCAAAATGGGTCATGACCCCTGGTGTATTCTGATCCTTGAGAGAGCAGTGAGCTGAAAGTCAGATTTACATGAAGAGAGCTGAACAGTTCAGTTTCTCCAGAATAGAGAGAGGGGGCACTTTGCATGAACAGCCCATGCTTCAGTGCTCTGGGAGTGTTTATAGCTCTTCATGACTGAGAGCTGCTGCTCCAGCATCTTCACCCACAGCAACCATGACTTTGATCAGCATCGTCATTTTCACACTGACTCTCTGGACTCAAGGTACGAGTTTAATCAGCACTCACAGGAGCAGAGAAGCAAACTGTATGATGAGATTCATGATGCAATAATTCAACTGTGTTTTTCTTCAGGATCCAGAGGTCAGGTGACTGTGACTCAGAGTCCTCCAGTGGATACTGTTTCTCCAGGAACCACAGTCACCATCAACTGTAGAACCAGTCCTGCTGTGTATAATGGTAATTATCTCCACTGGTACCTGCAGAAACCTGGAGAAGCTCCCAAACTCCTGATCTACTGGACTAATAGCTTACACTCAGGAACTCCAGCTCGTTTCAGTGGTAGTGGATCTGGATCTGACTTCACTCTGACCATCAGTGGATTCCAGACTGAAGATGCAGGAGATTATTACTGTCAGAGTTACCATAGTGGTGGTGTGTTCACACAGTGTTAGAGCGTCGTACAAAAACCTCCCTCAGTGAGAGAGTACAGAGACTGCACTGCTTGGGAGCGACTGCAGGTGCTGAGGGGAGGAAGTGATACAGCACAACCATACACACTATGGAGCAGAGCAAACACACTACAATAACACAATATGGACACACAAACCAGAGAGCTGCCTGGGTGAAATTAATAATTACCTACTTTTTCCCTGTTTCCCTAATCCATGTTCAGGACATTTTACACAGACCATGCATCCCCAAGGCCTAAAGCATTGTGCATGATCACTCTCACTGCTCCAACAACATCACAACTGATGGCCTTTCAAGGTGGCAATTTTTACTAGACGACTAGTCATTAAAAAACTAGTGGACTAGACGTGTTTTCCATAGCTAAAGCAAAAGAAACTCGGGAGGTCTTTAATTTTAGTTTTTTTAATTAGTGCAGTTCAAGGCTGATTGACAACGGCAAATGAAGTGTCAAATTGTATTTTAAATAACAGACCTACACGGTGTCTAAATTAAAATTCCAGCTTCAGTGCTTCCTTACTCTACACTATTAAAGACGACAATAAATAAGTAGACAAAATAATACAATAGTTCATGCTTAATTTCAGCTGGATTCTGCCAGAACAAGATCTGGCGTTACATCGGTACCTTTAATATTTGGAGCACATCTGCGTTTTTATATATAAAATAAAATGAACATAAGCGATATTGAATGGTATTTATCTGTGTGTAACCTCCTTTCCAAACACCCATACGGCTCATCATAATTAAATCATCAGAGCTGGGGGTGGGGGAGGTTTGGGCATGAGGAAAAAAAAGACGACTGATAAATAAGATAATGTACATTTTTTTTATTGATATAGATATTCTATTTGAAGGCCACTGTATTACATGATGCCCCATGAGCACTGTTGTGTTTATCCGTTTCGGGACCTTTTCACTCGATGCCCACTTGACGGACGGTATGCTCGGTGTTCCCTTACCTCATGTGTTACAAATTACGCACTGCAGTGCAGATTACTGTAGGATTGTACTCATCTTTCTGAAGTATTTCCAAACTACTGAAGTTTAGTCTATGTAACCCCTAGTAACTAGTCAGGCTCGGATTAAAGAAGCTTTTTTTTTTATATTTTTAAAAAAGTGTTAAAAACAGTCAACTGTAAATGGGTAAAATAAACATTATAAATTTGATCATTTTCTTCTAGCTACAGTAACTCACCAAATCTTTTTCCTATTATAGTTTATGAGACGTATAATATTTGATAAATATTTGATACCTAACACAGCAATAAAATCATTTCTTACATATTTACTTACTCTATGATCCAAACAAACAGGTGAACCTGAAAATTTAAATTTGTGTCGGATCGAATCTGGTGGATCAAACTGATAATCTTTTTTTGGTCCAAAAAGATTATCCCTATCTTTAGCCCTACATTTCTGCATATTTCCAGGACATCTCAAATTCGGTAAATATTATCAAAAATGGACCTACACAGTATGTCTGGTCAATTTTAACCACCTGCTCCACCTTACTTTGCCTCCGAGCTAATGTCTTTGAGAGCAGTTTATAGTCTGTGCAGAGCAGTACCACTGGGTGCCAGTTTTTCAGGTCAGTTAGATCAACTCTCGTTGGGAACAGAGTAAGTATGGATCTCTTACGGCTTCAGGGGAGTTCACCCTCACGCACACTGTTCTTGAGGACATGCAGCACGTCATCTCCCAATTCAGACCAGAAGGCTTTGTAAAACTCAGCTGGGAGACCATCAATGCCTTGTTGTTCTCCATGCTCTGGAGTGCAATACACAACTCCTCTTTGGTGAGCTCAGCATCTAGCTCTGCAGCAGATGTTTGTGTAAGCTTGGAGAGGTTTTGAAAGAAACGCTCCTCCACTTCCTTCGCTTCAGCCCACTCACTCACGCAGAGCATAGAGAAGTCCATCGTCCGCTTGCAAATTTTCCGAAAGCTCAGAAATTAGAACCCCTGTTTCAGTTTGCACATTGTGCATAAGCCTCTTTTGACCATTCTTGTGCTTGAAGCTAAAGAAGAACTTTGTAGGAGCAACCATCTCCAAAATATTTCGGATACGGGATCGGACCAGTGCCCTTCTGTGCTGTTGTGCTCAGTAGTTCCTCTAAAACACTTTTTTTCCTTTTTAGGGCTTGTACATGACCTGTCCCTTTGGACATCTCTACTATGTCCTGGAGTACTTCACTCTCACTCTCCAGAGACCTCAGGGAGTTAGTTATGTATCTGGTGACATTGGGTGTACCGTTAGCAAAACAACTTTATTTGAGCTTTTGCTACGTCCCACCACTGCTGTGCTAACTTAAAAGACATTTTTTTAGTTTTTAGAACATCCCAGACTCTCTAAAATTAGCGTCTTCTAAAAGCATTGTATTAAAATGCCAGTATACACTCTGTGGTTTTATAAAGTTCTTAGTGACACAACACTGAACCATGCAGTGGTCTGAGAAACCAACAGAAGATATAGAACAGCGAGTAAAAAAAGACATCTGGTGACTAAAAGCATAAAAGTGATCTAATCTTGCTAGAGACTGTGTATTATCTCTGCAGCAAGCCCATGTACAGGGGTTAGACAATGAAACTGAAACACCTGTCATTTTAGTGTGGGAGGATTCATGGCTAAATTGGACCAGTCTGGTGGCCAATCTTCATTAATTGCACATTGCACCAGTAAGAGCAGAGTGTGAAGGTTCAATTAGCAGGGTAAGAGCACAGTTTTGCTCAAAATATTGCAATCCACACAACATTATGGGTGACATACCAGAGTTCAGATGGTTTGATGAACATGAAAGTGAAGTTGAACATCTCCCATGGTCTGCACAGTCAGCAGTTTATTAGTAAATAGTAGTAGTTTATTAGTAATAGTAGTATTATTGAGCCACTTTGGGGTGTTTTGGAGAAGTGAGTCAGGAAACTCCACTATCCTGCAAGCCACTATCCTGCAAGAAGAATGGCTTAAAATCCCTCTGACCACTGTGCAGGACTTGTATATGTCATTTCCAAGACCAATTGACGCTGTATTGGCCCAAAAGGAGGCCCTACACCATACTAATAAATTATTGTGGTCTAAAATGACAGGTGTTTCAGTTTCATTGTCTAACCCCTGTATACTGCTTTTGATTACCGTGAACACTTCTCCATACATCACTTAGTGCGTGTACTTCAGATATTTCACGTAGCCGTTTGCGTGATGCTACATGCATCTCTGCATGGTTTCTGTCTTGATCACTTGCTGTGCAATTAAAATAACCTCCTATTATTAAAAGCTCATTAGAATCACAGTTTAAAAAAACCACTCCCCTTCCATCTCAGCTGTCTTGTGTTTTAATACCACTAAAAAACAACTCAGAAACGTCGTTTCCTACCTTCACCTGTACGAGGGGCGAATTAACAAAACCTGCTCCGTTCCTTCCATAGGGGAATCACTACTATTTTCCGAGTTTCCACTTATATTGGGTGGTGCTGGTTCTTCTGTTTCAGATGATATGGCAGTAGGGATCTCTGAGGGGGGCTGCACATCTGCAACCCGACCTCAGCAGGTCCCAGTTGCTCCGCATTGGCATGTTCGGTTGCTTTAAGAAAGCTGTCGGCTGGTTCTAAACAATCACGAATAAGATATTCCTTTTGTTTAGTTTTCAAAGTCCAAGTTTAGTGTTCCATAAGGCTCAGTTTTAGGTCCATTGCTTTTTTAACTGTTGTAACAATCAACCTTTTGTGTGGTTGTGTTAATAAACGCACAGGGGGATCATTTACCTTGAAAAATGTTCTAAAAGAACATTAATAATTCCCTTGATGATCCCAACACAGAACCGTGCATACAATCAGCAAATTTTAAAGAGAGCAAGGGAGCTTTTATGCAAACAGATTAACTTTAGAAAAAAAAAAGAAGTTACCTTAAATTACGTAAACACCACACTCAAACACCTTTAACCCCTCCCCCTTAAACTAACAGTCCATGACAGCAGAGTTCATCCAAAGGAAATAGAAAAAAGCAAAAATATGCGATCGCTAGCCATAGGGTATACCCGTCAAAAAAACAAAAAAGTCTTTTTTAGTCTAAGTCTAAGTCTTTCTTAGTCCCGCGTCCTCTGCCAGGTAACGGGCTGACTTTAATTAATGCGGCGATCCGACTTATTCCGCTCCCCCGTTTGCCACAGTCACTCATTATAATACGCGGGACTTTAGGTAACAAAAATAAAAAGAGTTATATATGTATATCAAAGCAGCGATACACACGCTGCCCATGTCCACCCTTTGATCCAGCCGCCATTAACCCTTTCACTTCCGCCCTTCAAAGCACTTCTGCTGCTCTCAAATAATCCACAGTTACATTACGTCATTTTAGTCAATACAGACCTCCATACAACAGATAAACAGTGAGTACATACATATATCATAAAAGTTACAGAGATATTACATATTATTTGGCAAATATATAATTATCCCTTGTAGCGTGATAGCAGTATCCCCCTTCCTTTACCCTCTTCAACAAGTCATAAACTTTACGACTCCTTGAATGCCAAAGGCCCCATCTGGACAGGATCTTACCCCCACTAAGTGATGACTCCATCAACGGCTGATTCTTTCATCAAACCACCGGAATTGGAGGTCTGTTTAAACAGACCTGTAACCTTAGACATCTTGGCAATAATAAACTTAAGTCCATGTGTAACCTTAAAAGGGGGTTTCATCTTTCAAGGCCACAGGCTTCCCCTTTCCCTCTAATTGTTGCAGAAGATAACGGCTTTTTCCCCCACAGTTGAACTCTTTCATCATGGAGGAACATTAGACAGAATGACCCTTTTCGCCAGGGTACTGAGGGGCAGAACTGGAATTAGCTTGTCACTAATTACCACACCTGTCTGAATTAGACCGTCAGCTTTCTCAATAATATTTAAGAAGAATACAACAGCTTTATTCATGCGGAAGGCAGAAACAATATTGGAATGTCCCACAACATTCCCCACCGCTAAACAACAAACTTCAACAGTCTCCGAACATTCCACATTCACGCTGTGTCTCCGAGTCAGGCTCTCCCAGAGCCCGGGGATCGGAAACGCCATGCTGCAGCTAAACGCCGACAGTTCCCTTTGGGACTCACGCCCGCACACACAAACAAAAACACGCACACACAGCTACATCATTCACCCTCACACCCTCTCTCTCTCTCTCACACACACACAACTACCTTCAGATGAAATCTGAAAACACAAGAAAAAGTTAGCCAGAAATCGCCAACCGCTCCTACTCACGCTCACTATGCTCAACTCGCACTCGTGCATGCGCACAGAGAGAGAGAAAGAGAGAGAGAGACAGACAGACAGACAGACAGACAGACAGAGCGAGCAGTGAGCTGAAAGTCAGATTTACAAGAACATGGCTGAATAGTTCAGTTTCCCCCATGAATAGAGAGAGGGGGCACTTTGCATGAACAGCCCATGCTTCAGTGCTCGGGGAGTGTTTATAGCCCTTTATGACTGAGAGCTGCTGCTCCAGCATTTTCACCCACAGCAACCATGACTTTGATCAGCATCTTCATCTTCACACTGAACCTCTGGACTCATGGTACGAGTTTAATCAGCACTCACAAGAGCAGAGAAGCAAACTGTATGATGACATTCATGATGCAATAATTCAACTTCAGGATCCAGAGGTCAGGTGACTGTGACTCAGAGTCCTCCAGTGGATACTGTTTCTCCAGGAACCACAGTCACCATCAACTGTAGAACCAGTCCTGCTGTGTATAATGGTAATTATCTCCACTGGTACCTGCAGAAACCTGGAGAAGCTCCCAAACTCCTGATCTATCTTACTAATCGTAGCTTACACTTCAGGGAACTTCCAGCTCGTTTCAGTGGTAGTGGATCTGGATCTGACTTCACTCTGACCATCAAAGTGGATTCCAGACTGAAGATGCAGGAGATTATTATTGTCAGAGTTTCCATGTCATCAGTGGTAGCTATGTGTTCACACAGTGTTAGAGCGTCGTACAAAAACCTCCCTCAGTGAGAGAGTACAGAGACTGCACTGCTGCAGTTGGGAGCGACTGCAGGTGCTGAGGGAAGGAAGTGATACAGCACAATCATACACACTATAGAGCAGAGCAAACACACAACAATAACTAACATGGTCACACAAATCAGAGAGCTGTCTGGGGGAAATTAATAATGACTTACTTTCTCCTACTTTCTATTTTCTCTGATGATCATGTGGACAATGAAACTCATCATCTATTTGTCCCTGATCCATGTTCAGGACATTTTACACAGACGATGCATCCACAAGGCCCAAAGCATTGTGCATGATCACTCTCACACCTCCCACAACATCACAGCTGATGGTCTGATTGTGGTTCTGACCATTGAAGAACAAGGTGAAAGGGGACTAAAGTATTTAGAGTAACAGATGGATTACAGTCTGTAACTTCCCTCTAACTTACAGACCAAGATCCAAAACATTACATCTGATGTCCTGTCACATTTACACAAATCACCACATTATCCTGAGGAAACAATTCACTTAGGATGTGATATAGAATTTGTCATAGAAAATTCACTTACCATCAAAATAACTCCATGACACTGCTGACCTGCAGATAAAATGTCAGTAAAGTCCTTTTATGGCTTGCTCATGGCTCCTCAAAAAACAAAAACGTAACTAAAAGGTAGGGTTCTATAGCTGTTAGTGACCACACAATGCAAGTTTTCATGTAAACTCATTTGTGAATGAAGTGAATGAGTTTTTTCATAAATTCTGCAGATTTTATTGGCTAACAAACAAAGAGTAGTCTTTTTGAATGACCGTCTTTCTGAACCTATAGCTTAAGAGCTATCTCAGAGCTGATCTAATAATTCACTTCCTATTCATTGCCCAGTATTTCAGGAGTGATTGACACCTCTTTCGACCAATGGAACTCCCTCTAAGGAATTCAGAGACATGTTGCAGGCCTAGATATGTATTCACTGAGAGGGGGAGGGAGGTGTGAAAGGTCAGAACACACTGCTGCCTAAGAAGGAAATATTAGATAAGATCCTTCCTTTAAACATAGAGTTATATAATTATAAAACAATATTTGACTTGTAGTTGTTTGTTCTATCACAGAATACATAAAAAACTTGCACCCCCTTCACTTATAGTGACAGACTTCTCTTTTGTACTTTTAGAGGTTATTGACATTTGGAAATGCTTAATGGCAAACAATAGAAAATCTGTGTAAGTTTTGCAGAAATGTATGAATCTGTCCCAAATTTTGTATTTTGTCTTACATGACTCAAATGGAACCTAAATGATAAAATTAAAATTCTGGAGGTGAATGATTTTTTTGGCACAAGCGTCCACTTCAATTTATGCCCTAAATGATCATTGTTCTATAAGTTAAACTTAAAGTAACTCCTGTTCATATAAATAAAGTACAAATCACCTGAAAATGAGCTTAAGCTTGGATCTGCACGGAGCACTTGCCCAATTTGTCACTATATAAAATAAATCCGAAATTTATTATTATAATAATAAGGAAGGTCCTTATTCCTTTGGATCTTCCCAGGCTCTGCACTTAGGTCCACGCCTGAAAAAATTAACCTACTTATTAAGTGTGTGTAGCAAAGTGGCTAAAAGTTTATAGAAAATATGTTAATATAAATGAAAATACTGCAGGAAACACAGAGTTCTTCATCTTTAAATAATATTCTGATATGAATACATGATACAAAAATGGTCACAGCCCCTGCTGTAATGTGATCCATAATTTTATCTCTGTTTGGTCTTTTAGAAGTAACCTCCAGATTCTAATTATTATCTTATATTATAATATTTATTCATTTTTAAAAATAAAGTCTTGGATCTGTTTCATTAAGTCTAAGTGTGAGTTGATTTATTAATTAACATTACATAATGAAGAATAATGATTCATTTAATTAGGGTGTATAATTACACACAAACAACTGATCATAAGGAAGAGGTTTAAAATCTAAAGCAACAATGTTTAAAATCCAAACTTCACCCTATTTGTTTTTTTAGTTATGACCAAAAACAACCACGATGATTAAAAAGTTTACATTATCAAAATGTTTTTGTAACCTGGAGCAGCAGCTCTAAATGAAGAAGTGAAACCATCATGTCTGATGAAGCTGAACACAAACATCCAAACTGACTGAAGCACAACCCAGAGCAGTGAATGTACAGCTAAACACACTCTCTCCTAACCCTGATGATGATGATGAAGTAGAAGAAAAGAACAGAGCATCTTCCAAATGCAGCTTTATTTCAGCACAGCGAAAGTACAGGAAGAGCAACAGGACACTGAAGAGGGCAAAGACAGAAATGGAGCCACTGTGGAGAACTGAAGCTCTATTAGAGATGGATGCACAAGCAGCTCCGTCTTCAACTCTAGCTTGGATCTGCTAGGCTTCACAGTGGCTCTTTCTGAACGTGACTGGATGATCGACGCCGCCGAGGGAGACAGTGCAGATAAACTCCTCCCCCTTTTCCCAGGCTGCTTTGCTGAGGGTCAGGACGCTGCTAAGGCTGTAGTGACCGTTCTTCTCCACTTCAGTGCTGGTCAGAATCCCGTCCTCTTTCTTTGAGCCGTCCACCTTCCAGCTCACCAGCGCCCCCTGTGGAGAGGAGGCAGACAGCAGACAGAGCAGAGAGGCCGATCCCTCAGACAGCTGCAGAGGAGACAGAGGGAGCAGAGACACGGAGGACTGGACTGTGGAAGCAGCTGCAAATTCACAAACAATTCCATGTTAGTGGAGGAACTTTGTTGCACTGACATGGTGGAACTGCATCCAATAATCAAACTGTATTCCAGCAATGAAACAGTCAGTGAGTGAATTCTGGAAATGCTCTGCACTCCAATAGAGACCAAACTGCAAGCTTGACACAAACTCCATCATTATTCTATATTTCACATCAACTAACTCCATTCCATTTCTATCCATCTTTATTTTACAATCTTTATGATGGTGGAATTAATGACTCATTATAGCTTCACATAATACAGTCTTATGGAAAAGTTTAGGCCCCCCTGCTCTAATTCCATATTTAGCTAAACCTCTGCAGGGAACAAACTGAAATCACATCAATTTCTACAGATTTTCATCCATTCGTTTTAAAATCTAGAGGAAAATTTGAACCATAAAATGAAATGAGTCCAAAAGTTTGAGCAGCTCCTCCTAGTGTTTCTGTAAGCTCTCAGAATGTGTTCTATATTCATTAATATTTACAGAAATATGTCTTATTTAAGTTTGGACCTGTAGAGCTTGTGGAACTTCTTTTCATTTAAAAACATCAACTAAATATTTACGTTAACCAGGGGTGCACAAACTTTAGTGAAAATGAATAATAGTTTGGTTATCTAAAGTTTATTCATGAATGTAACTGATAAAGAGAATAAAATAAATTGATGTAGATATAAAAGAAGAATTGTCACGCCCACCGGCCGCACCTGCTGAACACGCGCACCTGTTCCTCATGTTCCACGTCATTTCCCTCACTATGTAACCCTCACACAGTCCACACTCCGCGTGGATTCACGATGTCCCTACCTCGTCTCACCTGTACGTCCGCTTTGTGTACTATTAATAAAACCACCTCACCTGCCAGTGGCCTTGCGTGTGTCTCCTGCTTCCCATCCGCCGCACACACCGTGACAGTTGAATCCACCAATATGGAGACAGCGGCTACTGGCTCTGGCCGCGAGCCTACCGAAGGACGGTGGCTCGCCAACTTCCGTGCCCGGCTTGGGGAGGTGGCTCAGGACGCGGAGTTCGTTGCCGTGGACTTCGACTCGCTTATCCGCTCGCTCAACGGGCTCGTCCTGCGTCTCTCAAAGCCGCTGCCGCCTCCCGCCGCCGCGGACCTCACCGCCTCCGTTCCACCTCCCGTCGGCGATCCCGCTTGCCAGCCTACCCTCCACGACTCCGATCGCCAGCCTCCCATCGGCGACCCCGCTCGCCAGCCTCCCGTCGGCGATCCCGCTCGCCAGCCTACCCTCCGCGACTCCGATCGCCAGCCTCCCGTCAGCAACCCCGCTCGCCAGCCTGCCTTCCGCGACCCCCTTTGCCAGCGTCCAGCCGGCACCCTCGCTCGCCAGCGTCCAGCCGGCACCCTCGCTCGCCTCCATCACACTGCAGTGCACACACACACACACAGACCTGCTTTATATGTCAGTGTTCCACATGTGTACAGTCCTAAATTATCATTATTCAATATATTTTTATTTTCTCCATAAACTAAATCTTCTGGAATAATGATCTAGTATGTTGTGTGGGATCAGGACAGTTAAGAGAGGGGGCATTTGGTGAGGCATTTCCATAGAGAGAGGGGGCACTTTGCATGAACAGCCCATGCTTCAGTGCTCTGGGAGTGTTTATAGCCCTTCATGACTGAGAGTTGCTGCTCCAGCATCTTCAGTCACAGCAACCATGACTTTGATCAGCATCTTCGTCTTCACACTGACCCTCTGGACTCAAGGTACGAGTTTAATCAGCACTCACAGGAGCAGAGAAGCAAACTGTATGATGAGATTCATGATGCAATAATTTAACTATGTTTTTCTTCAGGATCCAGAAGTCAGGTGACTGTGACTCAGACTCCTCCAGTGGAAACTGTTTCTCCAGGAACCACAGTCACCATCAACTGTAGATTTAACGCTGAAGCTTATGAATCCTGTGGTCCATCTAATGATCGCTATCAGTGTCTATACTGGTTGATACAGAAACCTGGAGAAGCTCCTAAAACCCTGATATATGGCGTTAATAGGAGAAACTCAGGAATTCCAGCTCATTTCAGTGGTAGTGGATCTCGATCTTATATCACACTGACCATCAGTGGATTCCAGACTGAAGATGCAGGAGATTATTACTGTCTGAGTTTTCATTATATCAGTGATATCTGGGTGTTCACACAGTGTTAGAGCGTCGTACAAAAACCTCCCTCAGTGAGAGTCTACAAAGACTGCACTGCTGCAGCTGGGAGCGACTGCAGGTGCTGAGGGGGAGGAAGGAGAAGCGGACTAATAAAGTATGTAGAGTACCAGATGGAAAAATACTTATGCTGATGTCCTGTCATATTTACACAAATCACCACATTACCCTAATGAAACAATTCACCTCCAATATTGTATTTTGCTCAATTTATGTAGGAAACTATTAGAAGCCATGCTGTCCCCGTCCTTGTGTATGCCAGAAGGCAGCATCGGCTCATGTATCATCCTGATGCTCACACTGCATTCTGTGGTTCACAAATGCCAGTATACGTGGCATAAATGTTACGGGTCGCCATATATGAACGATGACCATGAAAACAAAAGTGTAAAGGGGTTTTAGGACCCAATTGCAGTTAGGTCCAGATGGAAATGGTGAACCAAAATGTAAATAACAAAAAGAAAGAAAAGAATAACCTAAAAGGAAACAAAAATGAATCAACAAAGATAACCCACGCCAGTGGCATATTTGGTACACTCATGCACGAAGAGCTAGAGCCCGAGCGGAGCTTCCGCCAGGCCGTGCACACAAATACCCAAAATAAGTTCTGCAGGTGTGGCGGATGTGGGGAATGAAGAGGACTAGACTATAAGAGCTCAGCATCCTCTTCAAAATGCGACAGTGCGGGGAGGGTAAATCTCCCGATCGCGAAGGAAGGGGGTTGACGCCGTGAGTAAGAGAAGGCAGGGACAAGTGGCTCGCAGCCGTGAGCAAGGCCCAAAGCAGCCAGGAGAAGCAAGAAAGAAAAATAAACACAAAATTAAACAAATGCTGGCCCTATGCTATTAACTAAGGCCCTACCTTACCAGGCAATCTCCTGATTGCCCCCGACTGGAGGTCTTTCGAACCCCCAGTCGTACCTTTGACCATAAAACAAAACAAAAGCACAAGAGAAAAGTGAACGGCATGCCAAAGCAGGTGCAGCATGTGTGTATCGCATGGCATGGGGCTACTTACGCAAGGTGTGCTTAAATAGGCTCACCAACAGGTGTAACCACTTTCACACCAAACCTTTCACCTTTCAAACGCCAAATTAGGTTGCGCCTGCGCGATCGTGCTGAGGGTTCTCACGCTGCCAAAAGGAATCAACAGTGACCTCTAGTGGCCACAGTGTGACCCCTAATAAGTAATTCCCAAATTCACAACACCTGCTGGATATTTAAGAATGTCCCTGAGTCCAGTCAGGTGTCGTACCATTACACACCATATCGCGCATTCTACCGCCGTTCTTGAGGCAGTTATCTCAATGTCCCTGATGTTCACTTAGCTACCACATTCACTGTATCTGTGTTACTTACCTCCCGTGTTGGTGACCGCAGCCAGGCAGAGAGAGTGGTCAAGCTTTCCCTTGGAAGAGGGCCAGCTTTGTAGAGTCGCAAGGCTCGAGGTAAGCCAGGGCTTTAGCTGGTCAGGACAGGGTCAGACTCACAGTTCCTGGGAGGTACTCCCCTCACTCCTCTTCCTTAGCGGTGCCTTGGCTCCTGTTGCCCCTTCCTCTCTGTGATCGGGCAGTAACATAACAGGAAAAGTAGGCAGCACCAGAATGGCCAACTACAGCAATAGTCCATGAGAGGCCATGTGTTTCAGTGGTTTTATTATGGAAATGGGTGTTACTAGACATGATGAGAATCAAATTAAATCACAGTTTTTTTTGTCACGACGTGGCCTTACTGGCAGATTCAGTGTGCAGGTTCAATTGTGATTACCATGACGTTTTATTGAAACACAAACATTAGTGAGCTTAACCACAAAACTTTAACAATAGGGGGCTTTTCCGCAAAAACACGAACGTAACCGAGCTTTACCGCACCAATATAAACATAACCGGGCTTTACCGCTAAACACAGACAAACGAGGGCTTACCAGCGTCCATAAGCGCGAGGACAGCGCAAACACCAGTCGCAAAAGCGGAGAAAAAAACTGCAAACCACCGCAACAGTCAAAAGGGAGCCTTTCCCAAACAATGCCCCGCGATCAGGGAGAGCTTGGGCCCTGCCTAAATACAGTGTCCTCCACCTGAAATGCAGGGCCCTAGCTTCTCCTTCAGGTGCTCCAGAGTCCAGTGGAGCACCGCACATGTCTGTCTGGATCGCCCCCTGGTGGTGAGGAGGGGCCTAGCAAAGCCCAAGTTCAGGGCGATCTGTGACATATATATATGTGCGCAGAGTGGCAAGGACCCGAACGGAGAGGAGATAGAGTGTATCGCTCTACAGAAAGCTTCGGGGATCAGCGGAGAATCACTGAAAATGTGTGATGTGTTCCACAGTTCTGCGGGAGCGCTGTGTGACACGGACGTGGGCAAGAGGGACGCGATGTGTGTCATGGTTCTGCACATGCAGGCACAGAAAAGAGGGATGAGGCTGACAACAGCACAGCACCCTCAAAAGAGAGATAGCGGGAAAAAGCTACTTCCAGATCACTGCGGGGATAAATAAGCCCTATAAGGGAAGAAGGTATGTGAAGGAAAAGCAGGGGACTCAAGTCGCCACAGTGATCGAGTCAAAGCTGCTGGGGATGATGGAGGGATCGCGTAGGAGTGGGGGGAGAGGACGGTGGGTTCTATCCCTACACTAAGCTGCTAAGCCCTGACTTTACCTCCGGTCTCCAAACCTTCATGCCTTTGAAATGTGTGCAGCATGTCGTTTTGCAAATCATGGATGTCCCTGGAAAAGACGTCATCTTGAAGGTAGCTAATGTCGCTCTAAAATCTAAGTGTACTTTTCTGCATTAATGCTGCATCACAGAAGTGTAAATGACCTTTACCCCATACCATGACAGATCCTGGCTTCCTCATAACAGTCTGGATGATCCTTTATTTCAGTATTGGTCAAAAAAAGATCAAAAAGGGTCAAATACTGATGGGTCTGAGCACAATCCCCGTTTCCACTGTGTGATGGGCCATCCCAAATGCCGCCGAGCATCATGGAGTCATAATTCAAATAAAATGTGAAATATGCACATCGGCATTAAGTGGCCTGGATATGATGGGGCTGGAGCTGATGACGGAAGCAGCTTGAGTGAAGCTGCAGTGGATGAACATCATGTGTGGGGCTGGAACTGGTACAGGAACACAGCTCGAAGAGAAAACATAAAATATAATTTGTTATTGATTAAGAGCACAGTGTCTATTAACAATCACTGATGCCATGTGTAGCATGAGACCCCGGCAGCATTAGCTATAGCAGCATAGCTAGAAAGAGGAGAACTGGTAGGTAACACAGCCAAGAGGGATCACATGAAACATCAGCAACCCCACGGGAGGCAAAAGACAGCAAGCCAACATCTCTGATCACCATAAGACTCTTTGACTATGAGTCAAATTTCGCATTGATTACAAAATACTTCTTATAACTTATGAAGCTGTACATGGCCTCGCCCCACATTATCTGAGTGAACTCTTAGAATTTTACAATCCAGCTCATCTACTTCATTCACAGGGTACAGGACTTCTTTTAGTTCCTAGAAATAAAAATGTAACAGCAGAGGGAAAGGCTCTCTCATACATGGCCCCCTTCTATGGAATAAACTACCCACTTTCGTTCGAGACTCAGACACTCTCCAAATTTTTAAGTCTAGGCTAAAGACATACTTATTTACTCAGGCTTTTGACTAGATTTAGACCAGGATGCATGGCTTGAGCCGGAGTCTGGAGTCATGTCTGGCCTGCCTCCCCTGTCCGTTAGCCAGGAGTGTCGGGTGGGCGGCCTGACTGAACTGGGCTTTGGTCCTGCCTGTGCATCCTGGCCTAGACTAAGGACAGAGCTGGAGGTTCATAGTCAAAGAGTCTTATGGTGATCAGAGACATTGGGTTGCTGTCTTCTGCCTCCCGTGGGGTTGCCGATGTCTTATGTGATCCCTCTTGGCTGTGTTACCTACCAGTCTCCTCTTTCTAGCTATGCTGCAGCAAATGCTGCCGGGGTCTCATGCTACACTTGGCATCAGTGATTGTTAATAGACACTGTGCTCTTAATCAATAACTGATTACATTTTCTGTTTTCTCTCCAATCTGTGTTCCGGTACCAGTTCCAGCCCCAAACATGATGTTCATCCGCTGCAGCTTCACTCAAGCTGCTTCCATCCCACCATACCCAGGCCACTTAATGCCGATGTGCATATTTCACATTTTATTTGAATTATGACTCCATGACTTTAGTGGCATTCTTAGATTTATCATCTACGCCACCCAAGGAGGTTGGGTCCCTTTTGAGTCTTGGTCCTCCCAAGGTTTCTTCCTCAGACACTGAGAGAGATTTTCCTTGTCACTGTTGCCCTAGGCTTGCTCAATCCCAATTGGACGTAGATATTAGGAGATAATCTAAACTTGTAAAGTTGCTTTGAGACAATGCTCCATTGTAAAAAGCGCTGTATAAATACATCTGACTTCACTTGACTTGACTCATAAATATCATTCCTTTGGACGTAAATGCAGAAATGCTGATAGATGGCTTTCTTTAAGATTTTGGAGAGAAATGGTAGATTTGAAATTGGTCTATAATTAGACATCACACAAGGGTGAAGACTTGCATTTTTAATCAGTGGTTTAATAATTGCACAAGTAAAGGATTTGGGGACATAACCAAAGGTAAGGGATGAATTTAAAATAACTAACAGTGGCTCTATAATACTAGGTATTACTTCTTTGAGTAAATGTGTAGGAATTGGATCTAATAAACACGATGATGCCTTAGACGAGCTGATCAGTGCAGTTAGTTCAGTATTAGTAATTTCAGTAAAAGATTTTAATCTTAATCTACCGCTAATTAAACAGATGTCTTCACTAGTGCTGCATCTGGAATGTGCTGAATAGTTTGATGATGTGATGAGCTTTGAGTTTTATGCCTAATGTTTTCTATCTTATCATTAAAGAAAGTCATGAAATCATTACTGTTAAAATTACACAGAACATGAGAATCACTTTCTGTAGGGTTTTCTGTTAATTTGGAGACTGTATTAAAGAGAAATCTTGGATTATTCTTTTATTTCTCTATGATTGAGAAGAAGTATGCAGCCTTAGCTTTAGTAAGGGCATGCTTATACTCTGCCATGCTGTCCCTCCAAGCAATCTTAAACACCTCCAATTTACTGTCTCTCCACTTGTGCTCTAGGCACGGCGTTCTTTGCTTTCAGGTATGGGTGCGGTCATTGTAAAAAGTTGCTAGTCTTTTTTCCCTAATGCGTTTGACCCTAGTAGGAGCAATCATATCCAGGGTTGACCGAAACACACCAATAATTGGTCATTTACACACTCAAGATGATTGGGTTCCATAGGTGTTTTAAATTTTAAGTCTGGTAGATTTTTAATAAACGCAGCTGGAGTAGCAGATGTGATAGTGCGCTTGGTGTGATAACAAGGCAGAAGGATTTTATTTATTAGCTCAAATACTAAAAGACAGTGATCTGAACTCAAATCACATTGTGGGAAAACATCAAGGTTATCTATATTAATATCAAATGTTAATATTAGATCTAAAGTATGATTCCAGTCACATTCTGACACATTCTGAGTGATGCTCATGAATTCATTGATGGACTCGAAAGCAATTTTAAGTGGCTCCTGCTCAATGTCAAAGTGAATATTAAAATCGCCTACAATTAAAGCCTTTTCTGTTGACAGTACTCAGCAGGTAAGACAGCAAATTCCTGAAGAAATTCAGAATAAAGACCTGGAAGGTGGTAAATAATAAGCTGGAAAAAGTGTGGTTTTGACTTCCATAATGATGGGTCAGTCACATTAAGAATCAATATTTCAAATGAATTATCCTTGTAATGGAATTTAGTTGTAACACCTAGCTCTTTGTCAAAAATTGTGGATACGCCTCCCCCCCCCCCGACCATTAGGACGAGGGCGATGAGCATGACTGTATCCAGGAGGTGAGGCTTCACTTAAGACTAGACTCATCAGGTCTAATCCAAGTTTCAGTGACACAGAGAGCGTGTAAGCGTTTATCAGTGATCATTTCATTTACAATCACTGCTTTGTTTGTAAGTGATCTAATATTAAGTAATCCTAGCTAAGAGTAAAATCTAAGCTTTACTCTTGTTATTTCTATGGGAGCTATCTGTGTTTATACTAATGAGGTTATTAAAACAGACTTTTTGAAAGTGTTTTTGTTTAGGGCAGATGCGTGCAACAGACACAGTTTCAATAATTTGGGTTCTGGGTGACGGTGCATGGCTACCAGCAGACAGTTGGTTAAGCCGGTCTGTCTGCTGCCTGATCCCTGTTCTGGATAGTTAGCCCCTAACCAATCGGGCCATAAGACTATGGGCAATGTTGCAGGAGATGAGAGCAGCACCCTCCCAAGTGGGATGGACACCTTGCCATCCTAAAAGGCAAGGCTTACATTCAAAGGCTGTCCAGTTGTTTATAAAGCCCACGTTGTTTTCAGAGCACCACTTGGACAGCCAGCAGTTCAGCGACCACATCTACAAAATTAGCCTTAGTTACCTCTGACTGACGAAGGCGGAGATCATTAGCCCCTACATGAATAACTATCCTAGAGAATCTGCGGCTCTCGAGTTCACTAAGACTCGTTACAATGTCCAGCAATCTGGCTCCCAGGATACACTAGCTGCTGGTGTCCCTAAAGGGGTAGCTAGTTTCACGTGTCGTAAAATATTGTCACCTATGACCAGAGCTCTTTCAAGGAGCACTTGCTCAGTTTGTTCCTCATCTTTACATAATATTCTGAAATATAGTACAAATAGACTCATGACCTCTGGTGTATTGTGATCCTTGATTTTATCTCTGATTGCTCTTTTTGATTTAACCTTCACCTTCTGATTATTATTTTATATTATTGATTCATCATTACAAATAAAGGCTTGGTGTAGCGTGATAGCCGTACCCCTCTCCCTCTCTAACCTCCTCCACAAGTCATAAAACCTTATGACATTTCGGAATGCAAAAAGGCCACCATCTGGACCGGATCTTTTACCCACTAAGGGATAATTCCAACGGTTAACCCTTTCTCAAATCTATAACCTTAGACATCTCCAATAATAAACTTCAGTCCATGTGTAACTTTAAGAGGGGGTTTCATCTTTCAAGACCACAGGCTTCCCCTTTCCCTAGAACTGTTGCAGAAGATAACGGCTCCCCCCCCCACCACAGTTGAACTCTTTCATCAGAGCTCCTCTTGCAAACCTTCACCCAAGAGAGGCCCCAGATAAACAACCTTTTTCCTCAAAACAACAGAAGAAGCTTAAGACATGGCCAAGCCCAGATAACCTGTGCATCTCGCCATCATAAAATAAACCAATGTGTGGTTTTAAAAAGAATTCTGACAAGCCCACCCTAGACTCACCCTTCCCAAGAGAGATCTCCCCCAATTTCTCCAAAGGAAAGCAAACATGCTTCCACCTAGGTTGCGTTTACGACCTCTCAGCCTGGAGCCAGAAAGACACCCTGGATTTATGACACCAAGAAACTATCAGCTTTTGTTCTGAGAAAAACTTTAATAATTGTATTAAACTTCTGAGGGGAACAGATTATCTTCATCGAAACCTTTTTATTACATAAATGATATTAGCTTTATAATAAGTCTAAACACCCCTATATGTATTTCACTATTCCATACAAAGAATGGATTAGGGATATTTTTCCTCTCACATATATATGTATATATATGTTACTGAACTGTCATGTATCGTCTACTTGGTTAATGTTTTAGTATAATGATCATTTTTATACGTAATATGGTCCCGTTGTGCTATACTAGGATTACAAATAACAGCTGTTTTTATCCACATGTATCGATCGCTCGTTTAATACTGTTCATACTTATAAAGAACAGAAATGAAGTTGTAATTTAGTATGTAACGTTTCCTCCTACTTGTATTAATCGTATTATTGTTTAGTTAAAAGTATAGTAAATGTATGTGCTGTAGTTAGAATGCATTAACGATGTTCTAGGTTATCGATTCAAGGTGCCTTTGATCATTTGAACCTTACAACAAAGTCTGCATCTAAACTTGTAACTTTGAGGATTTTTGGTTATTGTGTGATACTTTTAATCACTTTAAATATGTAGGAATATATTTTAATCCAAGTTAGAGTGTCTGTGGCTCATATGGTGAAATAAGACACAACCATGATAGGAAGGGTTTACTCAGGAGTCAGCTTCTCAGTGGCTGAATCACGGCAACCCCCTTGTGCACCCGCCTCCGGCCACCCACGAGCCGGAACATTCAAAAGCAACATGGTTAGACCTCGTGGTGAGCTAGTGTGTTTGTTTTGTTCTCTTTGTTCAAGCCTTTTCAAGTTGCAGTTTTTCTTTTTTGCAGCGCTTTTGGTTTTCGTTTTACTCAAGTTTTCGCATTTATGTTAAGTTTCATGTGTACAGCAGTCTTAAGTAGTTCGGTATTGCTGAATAAGAAGATTTTATTTTTTAATCTTAAAACCACGCTTCAACATAGACTTTTCCACACCTAAGTAGCTTCTACCATACTATTCACGTTCAACGTAATTAGGGTTACCAGTAGCATTGCAACGTTAGTAATCATTGCGCAACCGATAAGTTATATAGAGTCATCTTGGTTTCTGATTTTTAATTACTGTGATATATATATGTTCATCGTAATTTTATGATTTTAACTCTTGTGATACACTCGTTATTACATCAGATAGTCTGTTGATATTGCCTTGTTTTGCAATTAATAAACTTGTTTATAAACCTTTTGAATTTGCCGCCTGGTGTGAGAGTTCATTCAACAAGGTCGAGAAATATACTTTGAATTCACTATTCAGACTTAGACTGATCAAGTTTGTTGTTCCCTCTTTAACTGGTCTCCAAATCTACCAGTGAATTATTTATATTTATAATAAACGATTTGTTGGTGCCCCTTTTTCTTAATTAATTAATACATTTATATAATTTTAATTAATAAAGTTTAATTAAAATGAATCCAATTAAAGTGTAGTCTTAGGTTTGCTACATTGGTCATGTTTCACTAAGTCACTAAGACTGGATTTACTAATTAACATTGTATAACAAGATCTGCAGTTCCTGAAGAAACAACAACAGTGCTTGAAATGTGGGAAACTGAAAGAATATGGCATGTGTCCAAATACTTTTGGCCGCATGCTGGGGCATGTCCAAATACTTTGGCTAATAACAGGGCATGTCCCAATTCTATTGGCCGTGTTCAGGGGTGTCCAAATACTATAGCCTGCATGCAGGGACCTGTCGCAATACCTTCAGACATATTAGAGAGTGTGTCCTAATACTTTTGGCCATGTGCTAGGGCATGTCCTAACACTTTTGGCAGCATGGGGGGGGGTCATGTCCCAATACGTTTGACTGTGTGCAAAGGCGTGTCCCAATACGTTTAGTCATGTGCGGGTGCATGTCCCAATACTTTTGGCCGCATGGAGGGGCATGTCCAAATACTTTTGGCTACATGCAGGGACATGTCCTAACACTTTTGGCAGCATGGGGAGGCATGTCTCAATACGTTTGTCTGTGTGCCGGGGTGTGTCCAAATACTTTTGGCCACGTTGTGGGGGGGGGGGGTGTCCAAATACTTTTGGCCACGTGGGGGCGTGTCCAAATACACTTGGCTACATTTGGGGTCATGTCCAAATACTTTACGCCGCATGTGGGGACGGGTACCAATACCTTTGGACACATTAGAGAGCGTGAACTAATACTTTTGGCCACGTGCTAGGGCATGTCCTAACACTTTTGACAGCATGGGGGTTCGTGTCCCGATACGTTTGACTGTGTCAAAGTCAAAGTCAAAAGTCAAAAAGGATTTATTGTCATTATATATATCATATAATAAAATTACAAGCTAAAACCCAAGTGCATACACAACACAACATAAAACCAATACTTATTACAGTACACATAAGAACAACAGATAAACACACATTAAAACAGTCATTCCAGACCCAGTTTTACTATTGCACATACCCCGATGGAATATTTCATATACCTAAATGTATTATTGCACACTGATTCCACAAGTGGTTTATTGCACAAGGGAAATGAACATAATAATTTTAACTATTTAAGGTTCTTATAGACCAAGAGAAAAAACTATTTCTGAATCTAGAAGTTCGAGCTTTCAACGACCTGAAGTGCCTACCTGAGGGCATCAAGTTAAACAGGTGAAAAGCAGGGTGAGAAGGATCTCTAAGAATAGAAGAACATCGGCCAAGGCAACGGGAAACGGCAATATCACCCAATGATGGCAGAGAGCACCCAATAATTTTCTGCGCAGAATTTATAATCCTTTGTAGGTGCTTCTTTTCGGCATCAGTACATCAAGTCAAGTCAAGTCAAGTCAAGTCAGATTTATTTATATAGCGCTTTTTACAATAGAGCATTGTCTCAAAGCAACTTTACAAGTTTAGATTATCTCCTAATAACTACGTCCAATCCCAAATTGAGCAAGCCTAGGGCGACAGTGGCAAGGAAAAACTCCCTAGTTCTAGGAAGAAACCTTGGGAGGACCAAGACTCAAAAAGGGACCCAACCTCCTTGGGCGGCGTAGATGTAAATCTAAGACGAACTAAGTCATGGAGTCAAAGTCGAATAGAATTTGAAGTATGCCACATCGCATAAGTGGCGGGGTATTATTTATACATCTAGAGCGAAACTACAGTCATGGAGTCAACGTTCGAATAAAATGTGAAGTATTCACATCGACATTAAGTGGCCCGGGTATGATTATAATCTAGAGCGAAACTAAAGTCATGAGTCATGGTCGATAAAATGTTTAATTTGCACAGTGTAGCTCCATCGATTGAATATCATGTGTGGGGCCGAACTGCCGAACACAGCTTGGAATAAAACAAAAATGTAATAGTTTTGTTAAGAGCACAGTGTTTATTTAACATCACTGATGCCATGTCCATCACTGATGCCATGTGTAGCATGAGGCCCCGGCAGCATTAGCTATAGCAGCATAGCTAGAAAGAGGAGAACTGGTAGGTAACACAGCCAAGAGGGATCACATGAGACATCGGCAACCCCACGGGAGGCAGAAGACAGCAACCCAACGTCTCCTGTCACCATAAGACTCTTTGGATATGAACCCCCAGCTCTGCCCTTAGTCTAAGGCAAGGATGCATGAGTCAAGATCAAGAGGACTGAAGCCCAGTTCAGCCAGACCACCCACTCGACACTTCCGGCTAACGGACAAGGCAGGTAGGCCAGACATGACTCCAGACTGACCCAAGCCCCAGTGACCCAAGCCATGCATCCCGGTCTAAATCTAGTCAAATGCCTGCGTAAATAACTATGTCTTTAGCCTAGACTTAAAATTTTGGAGAGTGTCTGAGTCTCCAACTAAAGCTGGAAGTTTATTCCATAGTTGGGGGGCCATGTATGAGAAAGCTTTTCCCCTGCTGTGACTTTTGTAATTCTAGCAACTGAAAGAAGTCCTGTACCCTGCAAACGAAGTAGATGAGTTGGATTGTAAAACTCTAAGAGTTCACTCAGATAATGTGGGGCCAGGCCATGTAGAGCTTTATAAGTTAGAAAAAGTATTTTGTAATCAATGCGGAATTTGACTGGTAACCAGTGCAGTGATGATAGAACAGGAGTGATATGATCAAATTTTCTAGTTCGAGTTAGCACTCGAGCGGCTGCATTCTGAACTAATTGAAGTTTATTTATACATTTACTAGAGCATCCAGTAAGTAAGGTGTTGCAGTCATCCAACCTTGAGGTTATAAACGCATGAACAAGTTTCTCTGCATCATTAAAAGATAGGATATTTCTAAGTTTAGCAATATTACGTAATTGAAAGAAAGCAATTCCAGTGATACTGCTAATGTGCTCATCAAAGGAGAGATCTGAATCAAATGTGACCCTTAAGTTTTTTATAGATGGACTGGGCAATACTGGACAGCCATCTAGATTTAGGATAGATGTAGCCAACCTGTCTCTCACAGCCTTGGGTCCCACTAATAGAACCTAGTTTTATCTGAGTTAAGTAAGAGAAAATTAAATAACATCCAATCTTTTATTTCCTTTAAACAGTTCTCAATTTTGTTGATTGTAAGGCTGTTATTAGATTTGGCTGATATGTACAGCTGTGTATCATCTGCATAGCAGTGGAAATTAATGCCATGTTTACGAATAACTGAGCCTAGGGGCAGCATGTACAGAGAGAATAAAAGCCAAGCACTGACCCCTGAGGCACGCCATACTTCACTTTTGAGAGCTTACACCTTAGATTATTTATATGAACAAACTGGTCCCGGTCGTTTAAGTAGGATTTAAACCAAGAAAGTGCTGATCCCTTAATACCTACAGCATTTTCTAGTCTGTTTAGTAAAACATCTATAGTGTCAAATGCTGCACTTAAATCTAACAGAACAAGAAAAGAAACACATCCCTTATCTGAAGACATTAGCAAGTCATTTAGTACCCTAATTAATTCTGTTTCAGTACTATGATGGGGCCTGAAGCCAGACTGAAATGTTTCATAAATACCATTCCTTTGGAGGTAACTACAGAGCTGCTGATAGACGGCTTTTTCTAGAGTTTGACAGAAACGGAAAAAAAAAAAAAAAAAAGAAAAAAAAAAAAAAAAAAAAAAAAAAAAAAAAAAAAGAAAAAAAAAAAAAAAAAAAAAAAAGAAAACAAAAAAAAAAAAAAAAAAAAAAAAATAAAAACAAAAAAAACAAAAAAAAAAAAAAACAAAAAAAAAAAAAAACCAAACCCCCACACCCACAAAAAAAAAAAAAGGCAAAAAAAAAATAATTTGAAATTGGTTCTATAATTAGATCACACAAGGGTCAAGATTGGCTTTTTTAATCAGTGGTTTGATAACAGCAGACTTAAAGGATTTGGGCACATAACTAAAGGTAAGGGATGAATTTAAAATAACTACCACTGGCTCTATAACACTAGGTAATACTTGTTTGAGTAAACGTGTAGGAATTGGATCTAATAAACATGTTGACGGCTTAGACGAGCTGATCAGTGCGGATAGTTCGGTACTAGTAATTGGGGTAAAAGATTCTAATCTTGATTTACAGCTCATTAAACAGATGTCTTCACTAGTGCTGCATCTGGAAGGTGGCTGAATAGTTTGGTGATGTGATGAGCATTGAGTTTTATGCCTAATGTTTTCTATCTGATCATTAAAGAAAGTCATGGAATCATTACTGTTAAAATTACACAGAACATGAGAATCACTTTCTGTGGGCTTTTTTGTTCATTTGGAGACTGTATTAAAGAGAAATCTTGGATTATTCTTATTTTTCTCTATGATTGAAGAGAAGTATGCAGCCTTAGCTTTAATGAGGGCATGCTTATACTCTGCCATGCTGTCCCTCCAAGCAATCTTAAACACCTCCAATTTACTATGTCTCCACTTGCGCTCTAAATGCCGTGTTCTTTGCTTTAAGGTATGGGTGTTGTTATTATACCATGGTGCTAGCCTTTTTTCCCTAATGCGTTTGACCCTAGCAGAAGCATTCGTGTCCAGGGTTAAGCGAAGCACACATTCTAATTGATCATTTACACACTTAAGATGATTGATCTCCATAGGTGTGTTAAATTTCAAGTCTGGTAGGTTTTTTAATAAACACAGCTGGAGTAGCAGATGTGATAGTGCGCTTGGTGTGATAACGAGGCAGAAGGATTTTATTTATTAGAGATAGCTCAAATACTAAAAGATAGTGATCTGAAATCGAATCAATTTGTGGGAAAACATCAAGGTTATCTATATTGATACCAAATGTTAATATTAGATCTAAAGTATGATTACAGCGGTGGGTTGGACCCATCACATTCTGAGTGATACCCATGGATTCGAAGACGGACTTGAAAGCAATGTTAAGTGGATCCTGCTCATTGTCAAAGTGAATATTGAAATCACCTACAATTAAAGCCTTATCTGTTGACAGTAGTAAGCAGGAAAGAAAGTTAGCAAATTCCTGAAGAAATTCTGAATAAATAGTGATAAGCTGAAAAGAGTGTGGTTTTGACTTCCATAATGATGGATCAGTCAGATTAAGAATCAGTATTTAAAAGAATTAGCCTTGTAATGGGATTTAGTTGTAACACTTAGCTCTTTGTCAAAAATTGTGGCTATGCCTCCCCCCAGACCATTAGGACGAGGGCAATTTGCATGACTGTATCCAGGAGGTGAGGCTTTATTTAAGGCTAAATATTCATCAGGTCTAATCCAAATTTCGGTGAGACAGAGAGCGTGTAAGCGTTTATCAGTGATCATTTCATTTACAATCACTGCTTTGTTTGTAAGTGATCTAATGTTAAGTAATCCTAGCTTTAGTCTAATGTTGTTATTTCTTTGGCAGCTACTGTGTTTATACTAATGAGTTATTAAAACAGACTTTTGGAGATCGTTTTACGTTAGGGCAGATGCAGGTAACAGACACAGTTTCAATAATGTGGGTTCTGGGTGATGGTGCATAGCTACCAGCAGACAGTTGGTTAAGCCGGTCTGTCTGCTGCCTGACCCCTGCTCTGGATAGTCAGCCCCTAACCAATCGGGCCATAAGACTATGGGCAATGTTGCAGGAGATGAGAGCAGCACCCTCCCTGGTGGGATGGACACCGTCCCATCCTACAAGGCCAGGCTTACCCTCAAAGGCTGTCCAGTAGTACATCCTGGATACCACACATTTATACAATATGCTAAAACACATTCAATGGCAGCCCTAAAAAAGATTCAGTTTATATTTCTTTAAGGCTCTAAGAAAATATAGCCGCTGCTGGACCTTCTTTATCACAGCCTCTATATTTGTGGACCACGAAAGCCTATCCGAAATATGGACCCCAAGAAATTTAAACGACGATACTCCCTCCACACAAACCCCATCTATAAAAAGTTGCTCTAGATTTGCCAAAATCTATAATAATCTCCTTAGTTTTGGCTATATTTAATAACAAATTATTTGCCGAACACTACACCGACATTTTCTGTATCTCTTCTCTATAGGCCGATTCGTCACCATCTGAAATTAATCCGACCACGGTAGTGTCATCTGTGAATTTGATAACCATATTCGCAGATTGTGATGCAGTACAATCATAAGTATACAATGTAAAAAGAAGAGGACTCAGCACACAGCCTTGAGAGAGCGCCTTGAGGAGTATAAGGGGTGTGGAGAGATGGGGACCAAGTTTAAATACTTTTCTATGTATTTGATAGAAAATCTTTAAGCCAAGCACAAGTAGAGAGAGGTAACTTTAACTCCAGTAGTTTTTTCAACAGAATGTCAGAAATAATAGTATTAAAAGCCGAACTAAAATCCATAAAAAGCAGTCTAACATAATTTCCAAGTTCTAAGTGGCACAGCATAGAATGTAGAGTAATAGCAATGGCGTCCTCCGTACTACGATTAGACCTAAAAGCAAATCAAGTGCAGGGGGAAGAAAAGTCTTTATATGCCGAGCAACCAACTTCTCTAAACACTTCATCACAACCGATGAAAGTGCAACAGGCCTATAGTTATTTAGGTCAAGGCTAGAAGGGGATTTTAAGACTGGAATGATTACTGCAGATTTAAGACATCTAGGAATAATGGCTTGGGACAAAGAAAGATTAAAAATCTTGGTAAGCACCCCTGAAAGTTGTTCAGCACAACTTCTTAGTACCCTTCCTGTCACCTCATCCGGTCCAGCAGCCTTCCTCGGGTTTACAGACCTGAGTTCATGCCTCACTTGGTGTTCCTGTAGGACTAGTGAGGTGCTGCTAAAGACCAGATGGGGCACTGAAGGTCTAAGTGTCTCAAAACGTGCAAAAAAAGTATTTAATTCATTTGCGAAGGGAGCATCCCCAAGATCAAATACGGCATTCTTGCCTCTAAAGTTGGTAATATGCTGTATTCCTTTCCACAGCTGCCGGAGATTATTATTTGTAAAATGACCATCTAATTTCTGCTTATAATGGTCTTTAGCAGACTTGATACCCCTCTTTAGGCTGGCTCTAGCTATATAGTAACTTACTCTATCCCCAGATCTAAAGGCCTCATTTCGTTTTTTAATAAGTGTTCGGACCTCGCTTGTTATCCATGGTTTTTGATTCGGATAAGAACGGATGCGTTTTTTTACACGCCACATTCTCAGCACAAAGTGTAATGTAAGATAGCACAGAGTTTGCATATACCTCCAAATCAGGACTGTCAAATATACTCCACTCTGTGGTCTCAAAGCAATCCATTAATTGAGAAAGAGCGTCCTCTGACCAAGTATTAACATATTTTATCATTGCTTTTAAATGTCCTGCAAATAGGTGCGTAGGCTGGTATCAGATGCAGAGACAAATGGTCAGACAGCCCTATATGGGGTTGTGGTACAGCCCTATATGCATATTTAATGTTACAATACACATGATCAAGGTTATTATTTTCCCTGGTAACACATTTAACATACTGAGAAAAGCCTGGAAGAACAGTCTTTATATTTGCTTGATTAAAATCACCCGCCACAATAAAAACCCCATTTGAATGAGCCTTCTGCAATCAACTGATAACCCCATGAAGATACGCCAACGCTTGACTAACATTTGCATCTGGTGGCAAGTATACAGCTATAATAATCATAACAGTAAACTCTCTAGGAAGATAAAAAGGCCGGCAACTAACCGTAAGAACTTCAAGATGAGGGGAACAACAGCTGTCAATGATTCGAGTCTGAGAGCACCATCCTTTGTTAATATAGCTACACAGTCCCCATCTTTCTTCTTTCCAGACTCGCTACCCCAGTCCAACTGGTGTAAGATGTGTCCTGCGAGCTGTACGGCATCGTCAGGAATCGCTGAATGCAACCAGGTTTCCGTAAATATCATAACTCAGCAGTCACGTACAAAATTGTCTGATAATATACGTAGTTCCACTTCACTCATCTTGTTTGCAATAGATCTCACGTTGGCTAGTAGAAGGTTTGGAAGTGGGGGTCTAAGAGGTTGTTTTTTAAGCCTGGTTTGTAGGCCAGCCCTACATCCCCGCTTCTGTTTCCTCTCTCTGTGCCTTCTCAGTACTTTTGCTCATGTGCATGGTCATGTCCCAATACTTTTTGGCAATGTGCGGGGGCATGTCTAAATACTTTTGGCCGCATGCAGGGCATGTAGCAATTTTTTATTTTTAATTTTTTTACTGAGAGCTCTGTGATGACATCATCGATTTCATTAACAGTTTGAATTTTGTCGGTTAGGATTTGAATCTGAACATTCCCTCAATGCATTTCTATGGGAGATTTTTACATTTTAAACTTAAATCTACTAAAAATGATGAGCAGTATCGACTCCAAAAGTCATAGCGCACCCCACAGAGCGATTATCTACGTAAGGGTGTTTGAACCGAGTCTGTACGTTACGTGGTTCGAGCCGAATTAATCACAGAAATGTGTGGAAGAAGAACTGCCAATAATAACAAGTATCAGAGATAACAATAAACTCCAATGATTAATTTAATTAGGTGTATAATTAAAAACAAACAGCTAATTATAAATGAAGGGATTTAACGGGGGTATTTCAGAAAGCAGGTTTAGTGAAAACTCGGAGTAAGTTGACTCAGAGTTTACGGATACTCTAGGTTTTCGGTTTCACAAAGCAAGTTCAGCGTAACTTGGTGTCAGTTACTCCGGCAACATACTCCGTGAATCTAACCTGCTCACTAGCAGGTTTACTTCAACTAACCCTGAGTTTTTATCATGTCGAAGCACAAACACTAGGGAGAAATCTCCGTCGGGAGAGGCTGATCACACCCCGCTTTAATGTTTCCTCGTTCCCTGATGATTATCTGTGTGAGCCTTAGCGTTTCTCAGCACAGTCCATCATTTCTATTAACAATCTTCTCCGCTGTCAATCGCTCATATGACACTCCGTGGACACGCCCTGAGTTCGGAGCTAATTCTTTGTGTGGCACTCCAGGTTTTTGCCAAGAGGAGTTTTCAATAGAAAATCAGTGATGCTGAGCATATTCTAAAGCAACCGTCTGTCGGGCTGTCAGAAATGTGACTCTTGCATTAAAACGGTTACTATAAACCTTTGTGGTGAGCCTAAGCCTGATCAAAGAAGAATTCCACAGAATTTCAGATATCAGTCTAAAAAACAAGAAAATTATTTAGTATGAAGCTTTGAGACTTGAATCAGTTAATATGATTTTAATATTAATATGATTTTAAGGTTTCCAAGTGTGATTGGCTGCATAGATGGCAATCTTTGCTAAATGAAGGAGATTAAGTAAATAGGAAGTTTTCCCACAACATTAATGTCTAGGTAGGCCTAAATAATAGCAATTTTGCATTACAAATGAAATACAAATCACAATACAGCCACTGCAGTTAATTACTGTTCTGCAGTGTGAAGATCATATGTGATACAGCCCACATCATCAGCAACGTGGAAGCAAAGTAGCCTGGGTCTGTGCATGACTTGTAAAGTTTTCATGAGTGTACAGTGAGTGCTAGATTTACCCATGGTGAGTATATACAGTACATATAACCATATCCTCTCATAATAAATATTTGGTTCTATTTGCCACTGATAATTTAAACTGTATCCTTGTATTATCTATCATAGAAGAGTCTGGTAATTACAGACAGAATGTACCCCTGCCAGCCATATTTGCTGACCCCTTGCGCTGATCCTGAGCCTGGCCAACAGCAATATTATAACTTGGCTCACTGCAGGACATGAGCCAGGGTAAAGATGAGCACTGGGGATCTCAATGACAGGTGATCAGACAATGTCCCACTCACCCAGTGAACAATCCTGAAATAAATCCTGACATCTGCTAACATAATTTTTGATTTGACTATCACCTCCCCAGTGTCAAATAAAAACAATATGCTTGTGTAGCAAACCTAGGACTACACGTTAAACTCATTAATTTTTAATGAATAAACGGGGCACCACCGGATCGTTTATGGACTGGTAGATCCGGAAACCAGTTGAAAAGGAAACAGCGAAATTGATCAGTCTAGGTCTGAATAGTGAATTCAAAGTTATGTTTCTCGACATTTCTTTGAATGAAACTCTCTCACACCAGGCGGTAAATTCAAAAGGTTATAACAAGTTTATTAACTACAAACAAGGCAATACCAACAGACTGTCTGATATAATACCATATGTTTCACAGTATTAAGATCAGGAAATGATGGCAAACGTACATATAATCACAGTATTAAAACCATGAAATTATGGCAAACGTACATACAGGGGTTAGACAATGAAACTGAAACACCTGTCATTTTAGTGTGGGAGGTTTCATGACTAAATTGGACTAGTCTGGTGGCCAATCTTCATTAACTGCACATTGCACCAGTAAGAGCAGAGTGTGAAGGTTCAATTAGCAGGGTAAGAGCACAGTTCTGCTCAAAATATTGCAATGCACACAACATTATGCGTGGCATACCAGAGTTCAGATGGTTTGATGAACATGAAAGTGAAGTTGAACATCTCCCATGGCCTGCACAGTCACCAGTTTATTAGTAAATAGGAAATATTATTGAGCCACTTTGGGGTGTTTTGGAGAAGCGAGTTAGGAAACGTTTTCCTCCACCAGCATCACGTAGTGACCTGGCCGCTATCCTGCAAGAAGAATGGCTTAAAATCCCTCTGACCACTGTGCAGGACTTGTGTATGTCATTTCCAAGACGAATTGACGCTGTATTGGCCGCAAAAGGAGGCCCTACACCATACTAATAAATTATTGTGGTCTCAAATGACAGGTGTTTCAGTTTCATTGTCTAACCCCTGTATATCACAGTATTAAAATCAGAAAACCAAAATGACTCTATATGCTACTTATGCAACAATATTTACCTAGAGTCGATGTTATCAACTAGTTTGTTACGACGTAGTGAGTTATTACTAAAACAAATTGCGTTGAACGTGAATAGTATGGTAGAAGCTACTTAGACGTGGATGAGTCTACGTTGAAGCGTGGTTTAAGATCAAATGCAAGGTTCGAGAATCAGGGACCCAGAAAAAGCCATAAACGGTACTCGCCTGGAAAGTCACTCGAGTGGTTCGGGGCATTCACCCTGGCCCGGCCGTCCCAAAGGCACGATTTTGGGGAGCGGTGACGTCCGTCTTTCGATGCACGCCGTCGCTCGGAAAAGGCCTCTCTTAGCGGCTTGGCCCTGTGGTTTCTTGCAGATGGCCTTCGCGTGACCACGTGACTTTAGATGAGGCGCACTTCCCAGTTTAGGCTGCGGGCGTCCACGGTTCCTCTATGTTTTGCGTGCGTACAACTCAGATTTTATCTTGGCCACAGATAAAGGTGGAGTTGATGCGTTTCTAACACCATGAGCTTCAACAAAGACTTGGAAAACTTGTATTGTATGAGAATGGTAGAGCATGAAGTAGATCTTGGCTGGTTGGTCTTTTAACTATCTTCTAGTTCGGCGATACCGAACTACTAAGACTGCTGGACACAGAAAAAAATAACAATAAACGCAAAAACTTGAAAGAACTTAAGCACGAAAAAAAGCCTAAAGACTGACAAAGCTGCAACTTAAAAGATAACAAAAAGAAAATACTTAGATGAACACAAACACACAAGACTCGAAGCTCCCCTTACCACGCGGTTGGTGCGTGTTCTTTTGTATGTCCCGGATCGTAGGCGGCTGGAGGTGGGGGCACAAGGAGTTGCCCTGACTTAGCCAATGAAAGGCCAACTCATCAGTAAATCCCTCCTATCGTGGTTGTGTCTTATTTCACCATATGAGCTACAGACGTTCTAACTTGGACTAATATATTCCTACATATCTAAAGTGATTAAAAGTATCACATAATAACCAAAGTTCTCAAAGTTACAAGTTTAGTTGCAGAGCTTCGTTGTAATGTTCAAATGATCAAAGGCACCTTGAATTGATAACCTAGAACATCGTTAAATCATTCTAACTACAGCACATATATTTGCTATTCCTTAAACAAATAATAATACAATCGATACAAGATGTAGGAAACAGTACATTCTAAATAACAACTTCATTTCTGTTCTTTTATAAGTATGAACAAGTATTAAACCCGAGCGATCGATACGTATAGATAAAACAGCTGTTATTTCTAATCATAACCATTAGAATAGCACGACTGGACCATATTACGTATAGAAATGATCATTATACTAAAACATTCACCAAATAGAGATGAAAATACATGACAACTCAGTAACATGCATATGCATACGATTATATATGTGGGTTTGAAAATTATCCCTGATCAAACTCTTTGTATGGGCCAAAATGGCGCTGTGTAGGATGGCTGCCTCTCCAGTAGCTCTCTAGTTTTCTTAACGTTTTTACCTTTTTAACCTTCTTTTTGTCAGGGGTGCCACCGTTGGCCCCTAGGGGTAGCTTTGAGCTACCTTTGCCGGTGGCATCCCTGGCAGCTTCTGTAATCGGCCGCCTCATCAGTAAAGCGGCTGATTACACCCTAATGATCCTCAGCTGCTGCCTTTGGCTATTTAAGCGCATTGCCACAGGCAGTAGCTGGCGGATCATTCGACCCCGGCACGCTCCGTAAGCCCCGATCCTTGCCAGAAAGGACTCGTTGGCAAAGCGTGCGCACAGAGACCTCTCACGTCTCACAGAGACCTCACACGTCTCCTCTTTTTTCCCTTTTCTTCTTAGAGCCTCCGCGCTTCTCCCCCTTATTTCCTGCTTTTGTTTTCTCAGCTTTCATTTATTTTAGAGTTTAGCGGTAATCTGTACACGCGAAGGAGTACACGTTTTCGTAGTGTCGGGAGACGCGAGGTAAAATCATCGTAGGGACTTAGGCAGAGTAGAAGAAGTGTTTTTGCGCTGTTTTTATTCCACCAGCTCCTCTGCGCCTGCCTGCTTCCCGCTCTCCCGGCGCTGCTCGCTCTAACTGCGGCTCCGCTCTTCCCTCTCCCCGCTCTGCTTGTGTGGAGCTGCTGACGCAGCCTGGGTGTGCGCGTGTGCGCTCGGCTCTGACACAGGCAGAGAGGGATTCCCCTCCTCTTTTCTTTCGTTCCCGCTCTGGGGGCGCTGTTATGTCTCTGTGTGTGTGTATGCAGCTCGCATATTCGCTGCTTTTGCACACACACAGAGACTTTCATTATTTCTATTATTTATCCTCTTGCATTTATTTATTTAGTTTAATTTATTTAAGTTAATTTCAGTTCAATAAAACCATCTGGAGCTAACTGCACTTGGGTCCCATCCTTCTTATTTGGTTTTTGTGGTTCGTCATTTTCCTGAATGGCGCACCCCCGTAACACTTTTTTAACCTTTTTTAACCTTTTTCTCTTCACAATTGTATGCTTTATATATATCCCATGGATATTTCTAACTTTAAGACGCAACCAGGAGCCAATTTTCTCATTTACAAGAGAGAAGAACTTCTGGCCCTGAGAACAATGGGACGAGCCGGGATACAACATCCCATTCTAGCAGAACTGAGGAGAAGAACCAGGGGATCTAAAGCCGGGGCTAAGCTAAAAGCTAAGCTAGCGGAGAATCGGCGGTGCTGTAAACCATCCATTCCTTCCATTATTATGGGGAATGTAAACTCGCTGCCGAACAAGATAGACGAGCTGTCCGCACTTAAGAATCAACTGACTTACCGTGAGAGCAGCTTGTTGATATTCACAGAGACATGGCTAACCCAGCTTGTGCCAGATGCTAACGTGGATCTGCAGGGATTCACCGCTGTAAGAGCCGACAGGAATACCAAAACATGCGGGAAAAGCAAAGGTGGGGGACTCATCATCTATGTTACCAACCGTTGGTGTAATCCAGGACATATCTCTGTAAAGACGGTCCTGTGCTGTTTGGATCTGAAGCTGTTAGCAGTTAGCCTACGGCCATATTACCTGCCGAGGGAGTTCAGTCACGTGATCACCATGTGTGTTTACATTCCTCCGAGGGCAAACGCAGCCATTGCATGTGAGAGGATTCACTCTGTCACAGCAAGGCTGCAGACACAGCACCCTGATGCATTTATGATCATTTCTGGGGACTTTAATCATGCTACTTTGGACTCCACCTTAGCTGCTTTTTACCAGGTTGTAGACTGTCCAACAAGAAACAATAAGACAATTGACTTGCTGTATGCTAATGTGAGAGAGGCATACAGAGTCACACCCCTCCCCCCACTAGGGAAGTCTGACCACAACCTGGTTCATCTGCATCGAAAGTACACTCCCCTGGTTCAGAGGCAGCCTGCAACAACCTGCCCTGTTCGGAGATGGACTCCGGAAATGGAAGCCGCTCTCAGAGACTGTTATAGCAACATGGACTGGGATGTGCTGCTTAGCCCACATGGAGAGGACATAGATGGGATGACACACTGTCTGACGGATTATCTCAACTTCTGTGCAGAAGTTGTCTCCCCCATTAAGACTGTACGATGTTACTCTAACAACAAACCATGGGTAATGCAGGAAGTCAAAGCTGTCCTCAATAAGAAGAAAGTCACCTTTCGGAACAAGAACAGGGAGGCAATGAAAGCAGCGCAAAAGGAGGTGAAACAATGTGTGAGGGAAGCTAAGGACAACTACAGGAGAAAGGTAGAGCAGAAGCTGAAAGAGAACAACATGAGAGAGGTCTGGGAAGGTGTGAAAACTATCACAGGTCACAAATCAAAGACCAGAGCTGTAGAGGGGACTATGGAGAAGGCAAACGAGATGAACAACTTCTTAAACCGGTTCATCCAGTTTAGCCCCCCCACACTCTCTCCCACAACCCAGCCATCTCTCCTCCTTCCCTCAACACACCATCCCCTAATCCCTGCAGGAGCTCCCTTCTCCTCCTCCTCCCCCTCTCTACCCCGCTCTATCTCGACACAGACACAGACTACATACTTCAGTGTAGATCAGGTTAGAGGTCAACTGAAGAAGCTTCACTCCAGGAAAGCAGCAGGCCCGGACAAGGTGTGTTCCAGACTACTGAAGACCTGTTCTGCTGAGTTGAGTGATCCTTTACAACGCATCTTCAACCTCAGTCTGCAGTTGGGGAGAGTACCCACCCTTTGGAAGACATCGTGCATAGTGAAAGTTTCCAAAAAGAACAGGCCCAGTGAGCTGAATGACTTCCGACCGGTGGCACTCACTTCACATCTGATGAAGACTTTGGAACAGCTGTTCCTTGGTCTACTCAGACCACAAGTGCAACACGCCCAGGACACACTACAGTTTGCGTACCGGGAGGGTGTTGGTGTGGAAGATGCCATTCTCTATCTTCTATATAGAGCCCACTCGCACCTGGATAAGGGAAATGGCACAGTGAGAATCCTCTTTTTGGACTTCTTGAGTGCCTTCAACACCATTCAACCCCTTATACTTCAGGACAAACTTAACAGGATGCGAGTGGAACCCTGCCTGGTCTCCTGGATCTCCAACTACCTCACTGATAGACCACAGTACGTCAGACTGAAGGACATCACGTCTGCAACTGTGACTGGCAGCACTGGAACACCCCAGGGAACGGTGCTGACCCCTCTCCTCTACACCCTGTATACTGCAGACTTCTGTTACAACTCTGACCTTTGTCACATCCAGAAGTTTGCAGATCACACAGCCATTGTGGGGTGTATCAAAGAGGACAGCGAGGAGGAATATAGGAACCTGGTAAAGGACTTTTCTGTGTGGTGCAATAGGAACCATCTGCAGCTCAACACCACAAAGACCAAGGAGTTAGTCATTAACTTTGGGCAATCCAGATCAACACCACGACCGGTCCTGATCGACGGGGTTGAGGTGGAGATGGTGGATTCCTATAAGTACCTCGGGCTGTGGCTGGATAGCAAGCTGGACTGGTCCTGTAACACCAGTCATTGTATAGGAAGGGTCAGAGCAGGATGTACTTCCTGAGGAGGATACGATCCTTTAACATCTGCAGGAAACTCTTGTGGATGTTTTATCAGTCTGTGGTCACCAGTGTCCTGTTCTACACAGTGGTGTGCTGGGGGGGCAGCATACCCAAAAAGGACACATCCAGATTGGACAAATTGATTAGGCGAGCGGTTCTGTGATTGGCATGAAGTTGGATTCTCTGGTGACGGTGGCAGAGATTATGGACAAACTTTTAAACATCATGGAAGATGCCAGTCATCCTTTGCACACCGTCATCATTAACCAAAGTCATCCAAAGTACAGGACCAACAGGCTGAAGAACTCCTTTGTCCCTCATGCCATCACACTGTACAACTCCTCTTTTGGGGTTGTTGTTAACGGACTGTAGCAGACCGTGCAATTTTTTATTTTTTTTTCCCTCTCCATTGTGCAATTTATAATTTATACTTTTCCTTTCTTTCTCTTACTTTCTTTACGTGTGTACATTTAACTTGATGCTGCTGGAAATTTAATTTCCCTGAGGGAAAACTCCCAAAGGGATCAATAAAGTTTTATCTTATCTTATCTTATCTGAATTAGCTAAATACATATGGGTGTGTTTAGACTTATTATGAAGCAAATATCATGTGTTATCTACTTGAGAGGTTCCAGTGAAGATAATCTGTTCCCAGCAAAAGTTCAATACTATTATTAAAGTTTGTCTCTTAAAAGGAAGGCAATAGTTTCTTGGTGTTGTAAATACAGGGCTGTCTTTCTGGCGCCAGGCCGACTGAGACAAAGGGTCGTAAAAGTAACAGTTGGAGAGAAATTTGAGGAACTTGGTGGCCTGGACCATTGAAACCCCCTTTTAAGTTTGACACATGGACTTAGTTTATGATAGCCGAGATGTTGAAGGTTGTAGGTTTGTTTAAACAAACCTAAAATTCTGTTGGTTTGAGAAAGAGTCAACCGTTGAATGGCCATCACTTGGTGGGGGTAAGATCCTGTCCAGATGGTGGGCCTTTTTGCATTCCAAGGTGTCGCAATGTTTTATGGCTTGAAAACTGTTCAAACAGATGGTATAGGGAGTTGAAGAACTGTAATCCAGCTATTACGCTACACCTGTCTTTTTATGAAGTCTTCTTTATTTCCTGTAAGTAAAGTACAAATGCAAGTACAGAGGTTACTATCTTGTTCTTCAAACAAGTAAAATAATCCACCTGTGGGCACCTCATCCACCTTTAACTGATGTTCCAGCAGTTGTATTTCCATTATTGTCTTTTATATATGCAGCCTTATGTGATCCATTTCTAAATTATATTTTTCAATTTGTTTCTAAATATACACCTTTTATGGGGAGCTACAGGAACACAAACAAAATGACATTGAATATCACAGTGCTAGGTCTAAGTCATGGGCCAATTCTGAATCACATCTTACTGAGGTACATTGTGCTGTGGAGGTGGATGGACCTTGTTGCAAACCTAAGACTACACTTTAATTGGATTAATTTTAATTAAACTTTATTAATTAAAATTATATAAATAAATAAATAAATTAATTAATTAAGAAAAAGGGGCACCACCAAATCATTTTATTATAAATATAGATAATTAACTGGTAGATCTGGAGAACCAGTTAAAGGGAACAACAACTTGATCAGTCTAAGTCTGAATAGTGAATTCAAAGTATATTTCTCGACCTTGTGGAATGAACTCTCACACCAGGTGGCAAATTCAAAGGTTTATAAACAAGTTTATTAATTGCAAAACAAGGCAATATCAACAGACTATCTGATGGAATAACGAGTGTATCATAGAGTTAAAATCATAAATTGACGATGAACATGTATATATCACAGTATGACTCTATATAACTTATCGGTTGCGCAATAATTACCAACGTTGCAATGCTACTGGTAACCCTAATTACGATGAACGTAAATAGTATGGTAGAAGCTACTTAGGCGTGGATAAGTCTATGTTGAAGCATGGTTTTAAGATTAAAAACGCAAAGTACCAGAAAAGCCATAAAAGGTACTCGCCTGGAAGGTCACTCAATTGGTTCGGGGCATTCAACCCTGGTCCAGCCGCTCGAAAGGCACGATCTTTTGAGGAGCGTTGGTGTCCATCTTTCGATGCCCACCGTCGTTCCGAGAAGGCCTCAGGGGCTGAGCCCGGGGTTTTTTTGCAGATGACCTCCGCATAACCACGTGACTTGAGATGGCGTGCTTCCCAATTTCAGGCTGCAGGCTTCCCGACTACTCACGAGCTTCAACAAAAACTTGGAAAACTTGTATGGTACGAAAATGGTCGAGCTTAGAGTCTGGTTGGTTTAACTATCTTCTAGTTCAGCGATACCGAACTACTTAAGACTGCTGTACACAGGAAACTTAAAATAAACACGAAAACTTGAGTAAAATGAATAATCAAAAGCGCTACAAAAAGGAAAAACTACAACTTTAAAAGACAAAGAAAAAACTTAAAGAACACAGAGACACATAAGACTTGAAGCTAGCTCCCCATGCGGTCTGCCCGCATTGCTTTTGAATGTTCCGGCTCGTGGGCGGCCGGAGGTGGGTGCACAAGGGGGTTGCCGTGATTCAGACAATGAGAAGCTGACTCCTGAGTAAACCCCTCCCATCATGGTTGTGTCTTATTTCACCATATGAGCCACAGACGCTCTAACTTGTATTAAAATATATTCCTACATATCTAAAAGAGATTAAAAGTATCACATAATAACCGAAAAATCTCAGTTACCAGTTTAGATGCAGACTTCGTTGTAAGGTTCAGATGATCACAGGCACCTTGAATTGATAACCTAGAGCATCGTTAAAGCATTCTAACTACAGCACAGGCATTCGCTATACTTTAACTAAACAATAATATGATTAATACAAGATGTAGGAAACGGTACATTGTAAATAACTTCATGTTTGTTCTTTATAAGTATGCACAAGTATTAAAACCTGATCGATCAAAACACAGGGATGACTATGCTATCATTTCTATATATCATAATGATTAGCACAACACAACGGGACCGTATTACGTATAGAACGGTCACTATACTAAAACATTAACCAAGTGGATATGAGATACATAACAAATCAGTACATGCACATACGTGTGTTTATAATGGGGGTGCGATGCATATCCCCGACCAATTTTCATGGGGTAAATAGTTGCGTATGGACGTGTTTGGAATCATTATGAAGCAAATATCATTTGTTATGTAATTAAAAAGGTTTCGATAAAGATAATCTGTTCCCATCAAAAATTTAGTACCATTATTAGAGTTTGGCTTTTAAGAGGGAAGGCGATAGTTTCTTGACAGTTTCTTGGTGTCGTAAATCTCCAGGGGTGTCTTTCTGGCGCCAGGCCGGCTGCGGAAGAAAATCGTTAATTTTGCAACAGTCAGAGGAAAATTGAGAAAGCTTGGTGGCCTGGACCGTTGAAACCCCCTTTTCAAGATTAGCACATGGACTTAGTTTATGATTGGAGATGTCGAAGGTTGTATGTCTGTTTAAACAGACATCTAATTCTGTTGGTTTCAGAAAGAGTCAACCGTTGGAGTCAAACGGTGGGGGTAAGATCCTGTCCAGATGGTGGCCTTTTTGCATTCCGAAATGTCGTAAAGTTTTATGACTTGTGGAGGAGGTTAGAAAGAGGGGGTAGTCAGCTATTGATACAGCTATTACGCTACAACCTTCTTCCCCATTGTAATTTCCAGCAGCACTCTGTATGATCAACTGTTAGATGTGACTTTCAAGGTGTAAACCTCAGTAGGCATCTCTGTATCTTCCCTCTCTGTGGCAGCTGACAAGGCTTCCTCATTACCTTCCTGCAATACAAATGAACAATTTTCTGTGGAGTATTGAAAGTATTTACACCTGCATGGAGCTCTGTTATGGCTCCACCAGATTACACCAACAGTAACTGGTAGAAAATTGAGAAGACTAGACAGTTAAATTATAACTTTAACTAATTTTACTAATTTGAACAAGATAATGTACCTAACCAGATGCTTGTTTCTACAACAGTGTGCATCACAGTTTTTCAAATATGTAACTTTGAGCCACCATGAAATATGAAGAATCTGGAAAGGTAACAGCAGTCAATTACAAAGAATAGTACTGCTACAAGAAAATCTGTGTGCCAAGTTGTGTCTAGTAATGGATGGGTGGCCTCCACTGATCCCACAGTGGCAAAAAGTGATTGAAATGTACATAGGCTTTATATTCCTTTAATTTGAATGGAACTACCCTTCGCTGTAGGCCACGGGGCCTGGGGGGTTGGGTGGGTCGGCTCGAGGCTTCCTCCAGGGATGCCTTCAGCAAAACGGTCACCCAGTGTTTTTGAATGAGGGCCATCTCTTCAGGGGCCTCTGTGAGAGGTGGTATGGACCCCCACCTGTTTTTTTGGCCCTCACCCTTTTTCTATTGGCTATAATAGAGGTCAAATTTGAACACATCCAACACTGAACAAATTGGGAGACTTGTATGTATAAAGGCATGTAGGTGTTGCTTTCAAATAAATAATATGAAATACTGTCAGTGTTGGAATGGCTGAACAATTTACTTTTTTCTCTCTTAGGGAATTTCACTAGCTACTTACATATATTACATTACCACTGAGTATTATTTAATTAGGTAGGGTAGCTAAACATCATCACGATTGCACTACAAATTTCCCCCTGTGGGATAATTAAAAGGCTATCTTATCTTATCTTATGTAATGATATTATACCTTACCTGTTTGAAGTATATTTTATGTTTTATCTTCAGCTCCTGATAAGTAGCTACATTTTGTGCTTGTTGGGTTGCACCTGCATAAATATTAACAAGCGCACACACGTAAAATAAAATAAGTGGAACACTCGGAATAAAACTTTTTTTCAGTTATTACTCACGCCATTGACTCGGGCAGCATTTTTTTTTGCCACGCCAGCTCACGTTATTGTGCTTTTTCCTAAATATATGCTCAAATTATATATACGCACCTATTTCAAACTCCACTGGGTTGAAGTGCGAGGATTGAGCCTGTTTTTTTTCTCCCGTTGCCGTGATGATCCGTGTTATCTGTGTTCCATTGATGAGGGCTTTGTATCTCCTCGTGCACAAGCTTTACTCAGGGTTAAAGTAACTCGGAGTTGATGGAACTAAACGTTATCCCCTGTTCTGAAACCGAAAACTCTGAGTTGGACAGTTCAGGATTGGTCAACTGTAGCAAACCTTATACTACAGTTTATTTATTAATTTTAATTAATTACAATTTATTAATTAACATCATAAAAATGTATTAATTTTTATTAATTAAAAAAAAAACAGAGCACCACCAGATCGTTGTGGACTGGTAGATCCGGAGACCAGTTAAAAAGAGAAATTGATAAGTCTAGGTCTGAATAGTGAATTTAAAGTATATTTCTCGACCTTTGTTGAATGAAACTCTCACACCACAAGGTAAGTTCAAAAGCATATAACAAGTTTATTAACTACACATAAGGCAATACCAACAGACTATTTGATGTAATAACATGTATCACAGACTTGCAATCATAAATTGACGGTAATCATCTATATCTCACAATATAGAAAACAAGGAATAGTGGCAAGCGTACATATCACAGTAATTAAAATCAGAAACCAAAATGACTCTAGGTGCAACTCAGCAGTCGAAATATATCTACCATGAGGAAGCATTATGGACTAGTTGTTACGACACAGTGACTTACTAGTAAAACAAACTGCGTAGGTCCTGAATAATATGGTGTAAACTACTTAGATGTAGGTAAGTCTATGTCGAAGCGTGGTTTTAGATTAGACGCAAGATTCAATAATCAGGGACCCAGATAAGACACACCAAGCGGTACTACTTGCCTGCCTCTTTGCGGGGGCTCATGCGAAGAAGATGGAATGGAGCCGGGTTTCCACCTGTCATCCGAGATCGCACGGAGGAAAGACAGCAGTCTCTCTTCCGATAGGACGGCGGCGGTTCGGTGGACCTCGTGATGATCGGCTACCAGCCTTCGGCTCGTGGAACCACAGATGTGTTGAAGGCCTGTCTTCAGTTCGGCTTTCTTCCCTGCATTGGTGGTCAGGGTCTACCGGATCTAGACTTGTGGGAATATAACTTAGATTTCCAGCCTGGCCAGCGGTGAAGGTAGAGTTACAGCGTTCGAGTGCCACGAACTTCGACAGACTGAGACAAGACGGTAGTCTAGTATGGAGGAGATCTTAGCTGGTTGGGTTTTTCTCTATTTCCTAATTTGAAGATACCGAACTTCTAAGACTGCTGGTTACAGAAAGCGTAGAGTAAAAATGAAACGCAGAAACTTAAACTTTAAACACAAAAACTTAAAAGCAGACAAAAACGAAGACTGGAACTTTTCAGGAACAAAAGAACAAAAGAAGAGACCCCTCCTTTCGTGCTCAAACCTTTTGTACGTATCGGACGTGAGTGGCAAGAGGCGGGGCAACAGGGGTTTGTCCTAGACTTAGCCAGTGAGAGTCTGACTCATCATTAAACCCCTCCTTTCGTGGATATGTCTGCTAATTTCTGCTGATAGGTCAGTAGGGGCCCAATTATTGACACAATAATTTCCCATCAAAACCTAGCTCTAGAGGTAAGTTAAATTAAATTAAATTAAATTAAATAAATAAATAAATAAATAAGTATAATAGAGGTTAGCAACTTAGGAGACACCTCAACCCAAATATACAGCAGAGTGCATTTAACATAGTTCTTTAATAAAATGCAGTCGATCATCTTGTACCCAACACACTGCCTCATTACAACAACACACTGTTTTATAAACCTCTAAATTGTTCATCTTTTGATAAAAATCAGTTAAAATCCTTGATTTAGCTATCCTCGAGAAAAACTCGATCAGACCACAGTCTATGTTTTGTGACAGCTTAACTTTGCGAGTCATATATATAAAGTTAAGAAGTTGGCATTATGATCTATGCTTCCTGAAATATTTAAAACCAAGGATAAACATTTCATTTGTAAAAATCACATTAAAAGACATAAAAATAACAGGTAAAACATTAGTCAAAAAGAGTAACCTAAAACACTGCATAAAGGCATGAAAAATCGTTTCTCTTTGGAGGCAAAAAGGACACTCAACTGAAACGTCAGGATTTAAAATGGCAGTAAAAGAGTTCGCCGGAACAGCTTCATGTAAAATTCTCCACTGAAGGTCAGCCACTTTTTGTGATAACGGTGGTTTATAAAGTTCCCTCCATTCAGGTTTGGTATCAGTACTGAGCTTAAAGAAAGCACACCACGGAGTATCAGTCCTGTTGTTCAATCTGATTTTGTTTAGTGCTTTCACACTGACTCTATAAAACAGTTTTCCAGAGGCTGATTTAAAATTCACAGTCTGCTCAGCCACCATGTTTAAAAAAGGTCCATCACAGTCTCTGAAGTCCGGTGTTAGAGTTATCTCTGGGAAGGGCTCGTCCTCTATAGGAGCGACCGCCCCTGCACTGTAACCCTTAAGCAGGCCTTGCTCTTCGTCTGTGAGAACTGCTTTCCACTGCTCCAGCAGTTGTGCAGTTACTCGTCTTGATCTTATCCCCAGGTGTACCGTCAGCTCTTCAGTGTTGTTCAGGTCTGGCCCAGCAATGTCCACAAGTGTTGTTACTCATGAGTTAAGCAGGACTCTGGTTAGCGCAGGAATGGTCGCACTTGTTATGTCTAGACGAGCCGAGTGAGGTTCCATGTTCTTGACGGTGTTTATCAAAGAGGTTCCAAATCCTAAAAAGTCCACGATAAAAATCAGGTAGTCCGGTAGTGTCTAAAGTCTTTGTATGGGTCAAAAACAGGGCCTGCCATTCTTAAAATTTTAAAAGCCGTTGCTCTCCACACCAGATCTTTGGTCCCTGTGAGAAGTCTTTGAATGTACTGCAGTCGAAATGCAACAATCCTGCTGGTGATATGTACAATTCTTTGCCCTCCTTCATCCTTAGGTATATGCAAAATACTTTGTGGTACCCAGTGTAGGCGATCCCAAAAAAAGTCTACAAGTAGGGCCTGGAGAGTGGGCAATAGTTTTGGTGGAGGGTCAACACATGCCAATTTATGCCACCAGATTATTAATAATAAGCACTCTCCCACGATATGACAATTGAGGAACTAACCATTTCCATTTATTTAGGCGCCCCTTTACTTTCTCAACCAATCCATCACAGTTTTTTTCGGTCAATTTGCTGTCACCTAGGTAGACACCTAAAAACTTATAGCCACTTTTCTTCCATGCCAAGCCATCAGGTAGTTGTGGTTCTGTCCCACTCCAGTCCCCAATTAGAATTGCTTCACTTTTCTTCCAATTCACCTTTGCAGATGATAAGACTTTGTACTCATTTAAGATATCAGCCAAAGACTCAACATCAGCCTGGGCACTAACCATGACCACCAAATCATCTGCATATAAAGAAATGCGTAAGGGGGCGCCACAGCTAGGTATACAAGGGGTCCTCGACTTACGACATTGATCCGTTCCTACGTCGCGTCGTAAACTGATTTTCGGTGTAAGTCGGAACACACGTACGTAAATTACTGTACGTAAATAACATACTGTAAGCACTTATCCTATCCTAACACCTATCCTAACACAGTAATTATCAAAAAACGAGCCGCGTAACCGTGTATTCTTCCGCCGCGCACACCAAACACGTTACGCGCACACCAGTTCACGTTACGACGTTTACGATGCAAAACCACTTAAGTCGAAACAAGGCTTTATACAGTAAATGGGAGATGCGTCGTAACCACGAAACATCGTAACTCGAGACCGTCATAACCCGAGGACTACCTGTAGTTAGTCCTCTGATTTTGTCCCTTAGCCTGCATAATAAGGGTTCACATGCTAATGTGTACAACATGCCGGACAGCGAGCAACCTTGTCTAATGCCTCTAAAAACTTTAAAAGGGGGACATAAATTACCGTTAACTTTGAGTACACTCTCAATGTCATGATAAAGAACTTTAAGCATTGATATAAAACCCGCGTTAAAACCACAGTTCTCTAACACTTTCCAGAGATATTTGTGTTCAACTCTGTCAAATGCTTTCTCTTGGTCTAGAAAGATTAGCCCTATCTTCAGACCAGAAATTCTGGATATTTTCAGGACATTGTGAATTATATGGATGTTATCAAAAATAGACCTACCTGGCACACAGTACGTCTGGTCAATTTTAACCACCTGCTCCATCACCTTACTTAGCCTACGAGCTAATGCCTTTGAATGTAGCTTATAGTCTGTGCAGAGCAGTGCCACTGGGCACCAATTCCTCAAGTCGGTCAGGTCACCCTTCTTTGACAACAGAGTAAGTATGGCTCTCCTACAGCTCAAGGGGAGTTCACCTTCACGTACACTGTTCTTGAGAATGTGCCACACGTCATCTCCCAAAACAGGCCAGAAGGCTTTGTAAAACTCAGCTGGGAGGCCATCAATGCCAGGCGACTTGCCGTTTTCCATACTCTGGAGTGCTACCTACAACTCCTCCTTGGTTGGCTTAGCATCTAGCTCTGCAGCAGATGTTTGTGTAAGCTTGGAGAGCTAGATGCTAAGCCAACCACTTCCTTCGCTTTGGTCTAGTCGCTCTCATAGATCTTGGAGAAGAACTCTACTGTCCTCTCGCGAATTCTCAAAGGCTCAGAAACTAGAGCCCTCGCTTCAGTTCGCACAGCATTCATAAGCCTTTTCTGGCCATTCTTATGGTCAAGACTAAAAAAGAACTTTGTAGGAGCATCCACTGCCGAAATATTTCGGAAGCAAGACCGGTCCAGCGCCCCCTGTGCTGTTGTGCTCTAAAACACTTTTTTTTCTTTTTTAGGGCTTGTATATAACCTTCCCCCTTAGACGGCTCTACTAGGTCCTGGAGTGCATCAATTTCACTTTCCAGACTTCTCAGGGATCTAGTTATGTCTCTGGTGACATTGAGTGTGTACTGCTGGCAGAATAGTTTGATTTGAGCTTTTGCCATGTCCCACTACTGCTGTATCGAGTTAAGAGACTATTTTTTTGCTTTCAGAACCTCCCAATAAAAGATAAAAGATTCCCTAAAATTGGCATCTTCTAAAAGCATTGTGTTAAAATGCCAGTACGCGCTCTGTGGTTTTATAAAGTTCTTAGCAATTGTGCACTGGACCATACAATGGTCTGAGAACCCAACTGGAGAAATAAGACAGTGAGTAAAAAAAGACATCTGATGACTAAAAGCATAAAAGCGGTCTAATCTTGCTAAAGACAGTGTGTTATCTCTGCAGCAAGCCCATGTATAATGCTTTTGATTCCTATTAACGTTTCTCCATATATCACTTAAAGAGTGAGCTTCAAGTATGTCACGTAACCTCTTGCCCGATGCAAAGTGTGGTTCTGAGTGATTTCTGTCCATGTCATTTACTGTGCAATTAAAATCACCTCCTATTATTAAAAGTTCATTAGGGTCACAATTTAAAACCACAGAACTCAATTTATCTAAGAAGGCCATCCTCTCAGTTCCCTCTGTTGGTGCATAAACACAGATAAAAACAATAGTGTCATTGTCAAAGCTGGCCCGTACTTTCAACAGTCTGCCATCTAAAACAATGTCTACAGTGTAGGTATGTGGAGTCAAGTTCTTAGCAAACAGTATAGCCACCCCACCACTCAGTGATGTTGTGTGACTACTGTAAGTACTGCTAGTCCCCCCCACTCCTTCATCCAATCTACAACATTGTCAACATTGCTGTGTGTTTCTTTTAAAAACACTACATCAGCCTGTTTCTGCTTCATCAGCTCATAAACTAAAGCTCTTTTCCTAAAATCTCGTGCTCCGTTAATGTTAAGTGTTGCTATGTTTATTCCACTCATTAAAAAGGTAAGAATATACAACACATTAATTAGAAGTAGACATACCAAGTCGACCTGATAGCTTCTAGTCTGTCTGTAAATCATTGTGATGATTGGATTTTTTATGGTTTGTCATTATATTCTTTAGTCCTCTGATTTCTTGAGAGTTAAAAGCTCTGTCTCTTCTGTGGTGTTTTACATCATGTATGAACTGAGATTTATCAGGAAAGTAATTTCCAAGCATTACTTCTCTCTGTCCTTTTGTTTTTTGCAAAAAAAAAAAAAAAAAACGACTTATTTCGCCAACAGTATACAATACAGACCCGTACAGGTCCCGGTTACACCGCATCAGCATGTTCGGTTGCTTTAGGAAAGTCATCAGCTGGATCTAAACAATCACGAATAAGATGTTCCGTTTGTTTACATCTAAAGCACCTCATGTTAGTGTCTGAAGTAGCGTAGATGGTATAGTCAAAGCCCTCAATTCTAAATTTAAACGTTAGATTCAGTTCTTCCTTGAGCACCATATAAGTGAAACGCCGAAAGGACACGAGGTGTTTCATCAGCGGGGATTTACAACCAAGAAAGACTTTCCTAATCGGTGACACGATTTTACCGAACTGAGATAACTCCTGTAGAATTAGGTCATCTTTAATGAACAAAGGAACGTTTGATAGACTAATTTTCTTAGCTGGAGCATTTAAGGGTTGTACAAACACTAATTGGTCATTCAGAACGATACCATTTCTGATTACTCGTTTGCCTTCTCTACTGTTTCTAGGAACATTACAACAGCTTTATTCATCCGCAAAGCGGACAGGATGCTGCTGTGACCCACAACTTCACCTGCCGCCAAACAACAATTTGTAACACTTGCCTTACTCTGAACATTCACCCTATGAAGGCGGGACAAACTCTTGAACCGACTGGCATCTGAAGACGCCATACTGCCGGCACTCTCACACACACACACACACACACTAACTAAAGTTAATTTGTATACAGAAAAAAACGAGCCTGAAAAAAATCAATGAATAAAGGGAATTTTGGCCGTAAACGGCAAATACTCCTGAGCTCAGTCGCCACGCTTCCCTCGCCTGCCCATGCATGTGGAGAGAGAGAGAGAGAGAGAGAGAGAGAGAGAGAGAGCGAGAGAGCAGTGAGCTGAAAGTCTGATTTACATGAACATAGCTGAATAGTTCAGTTTCTCCAGAATAGAGAGAGGGGGCACTTTGCATGAACAGCCCATGCTTCAGTGCTCTGGGAGTGTTTATAGCCCTTCATGACTGAGAGTTGCTGCTCCAGCATCTTCACCTACAGCAACCATGACTTTGATCAGCATCTTCATCTTCACACTGACCCTCTGGACTCAAGGTATGAGTTTAATCAGCACTGACAGGAGCAGAGAAGCAAACTATATGATGAGATTCATGATGCAATAATTCAGCTGTGTTTTTCTTCAGGATCCAGAGGTCAGGTGACTGTGACTCAGACTCCTCCAGTGGAAACTGTTTCACCAGGAACCACAATCAAAATCAACTGTAGAACCAGTTCTGGTGTAAATAATAATTATCTATCCTGGTATCTGCAGAAACCTGGAGAAGTTCCTAAACTCCTGATCTATGCTGCTAGTAGCTTATACTCAGGAACTCCAGCTCGTTTCAGTGGTAGTGGATCTGGATCTGACTTCACTCTGACCATCAGTGGATTCCAGACTGAAGATGCAGGAGATTATTACTGTCAGAGTTACCACTATATCAGTAGTAGCTGGGTGTTCACACAGTGTTAGAGCGTCGTACAAAAACCTCCCTCAGTGAGAGAGTACAGAGACTGCACTGCTGCAGCTGGGAGCGACTGCAGATGCTGAGGGGAGGAAGTGATACAACACAATCATACACACTATTGAGCAGAACAAACACAAGGCCAGACAATCCAGTTATATGTCTGGGTGATTTGAATAAGACTTACTTTCTCCTATTTTTCTCTTTTCTCTGATGATCATGTGGACAATTGAACTCATCATCTGTGTTTCCATAATCCATGTTCAGGACATTTTTCAATGTATCCAAAAGCAGTGATGATCACTCTCACCCCTCCCACAACATCACAGCTGATGGTCTTATTGTGGTCCTGACCATTGAAGAACAAGGTGAAAGGGGACTAATAAAGTATTTAGAGTAACAGATGGATTACAGTCTGTAACTTCCCTCTAATTTACAGACCCAGATCCAAAACACTAAAGCTGATGTTCTGTTACATTTACACAAATCACCACATTATCCTGAGGAAACAATTCACTAAACAAGTGATTTAACTTTAGATTTTGTCAAAGAAAATTCACTTACCATCAAAATAACTCCATGACACTGCTGACCTGCAGATAAATGACAGTAAAGTAATTTTATCACTTGCTCATGGCTCCTCAAAAAACAAAAACAAAACTAGAAGATAAGGTTCTTTAGCTGGTAGCGACCACACAATGCAAGTTTTCATGTAAACTCATTTGTGAATGAATGGGTGTTCTTTAATTAATTCTGCAGCTTTTATTGGCTACAAATCTGAGTAGTCTTTTTGAATGACCGTCTTTCCGAACCTATAGCTTAAGAGCTATCTCAGAGCTGGTACGGTAATTCACTTCCTATTAGTTGTCCAGTATTTCCCGAATGATTGACACCTCTTTCAACCAATGGAACTCCTTCTAAAGAGGGGGCGGGAGGTGTGAAAGGTCAGAACACACTGCTGCCTGAGAAGCAGATATTAGATGAGATCATTCATTTAAGCAGCTAAATAGTAAATAAATAGTTAAAAAAAATTTTAAAGTTATAATGTAATGAACATTTGACTTATATTTCTTTGTTCAATCACAGAAAACATAAGAAACTTGCACCCTCTTTGTTTATAGTGACAAACTTCTTTTTTGTATTTTTAGAGATAATTTACAGTTTGGAAATGCTTAGTGACTAATGGTAAAAAAGCTGTGTAACAATTTCCTGTAGAAGCTGATGAATCTGTCCCAACTTTTGTACTTACATGTCTTACATGTCCCTTCTGAATCAGGACTTGTACAGCATGACTGCTTTTCCATCCCCACCATCCACACACGCATTATAAAACCTAAAAATAAAAGGTGTTTATTTATTTATTTTTGACATTTTCTTCTTTATACGATGTTCTCAAATGGTAAATGAATGATTAAATTAAAATCCTGTAGGTGAATGAATGTTTTGGCCCAAGTGTCTACTTCAATTTAAGCCCTGAATGATGATTGTTATAAACGTTAAACTTAAAATAACTAATGTTATGTTATTACAGCACAAATCGCTTGAAAATGAGCTTAAACTTGGATCTGCACGGAGCACTTGCCCAATTTGTCACTATATAAAATAAATCCGAAATGTATTACCGTATTTTTCGGACCGCAAGGCGCACTTAAAATCCTTTAACTTTCTCAAAAATAGACAGTGCGCCTTAAAATGCGGTGCGCCTCATGTATGAATTAATTCTGGTTGTGCTTTCTGACCTAGAACCGATTGTAGATGGTACACGGCGCTCATAAATCTGTCAAAATGTTTTAGCACAGCCTTGGTAAGTTACGAAACTTACGGCCACCGTAGTTCAGAGCATAGCGGAGTAATACGGTCTGTACCTCAACATTGGGGTATGTGCATTCATTCATTCATTTTCGAAGCGGATTTCAAACTCAACGCTATCAGTCACGCAATACAACACAGAAATAGAGCAGCTGCGAGAGAATTCAACATTAACAAATCAATGGTACGGAAGTGGAGGAAGCAGGAAGACGCCCTGCACCAGGTAAAGAAGACCAAACTGAGTTTCCGACAGAACTTAAGAGTTTTGTTTCATTTCATGTGCTTTATAACCTTTATGTATGAAAATAGATCCGTTAGCAGTCGATCATTGAAATCGTGCCTTATAACCCAGTGCGTTTTATAGCCCGGAAAATACGGTATTAGAATAAAACGAAAGGTTTTTATACCTTTGGATCTTCCCAGGCTCTGCACTTAGGTCCACGCCAACACTGACATAATTAACTTACTTATTCAGTGTGCGTAGTAAAGTGGCTAAAAGTTTATAGGTAATATGGTAATATAAATGAAAATACTGCAGGAAACACAGAGGAAACACATCATCTTTAAATAATATTCTGAAAAAAAACATGATAAAAAAAGGGTCACGACCCCTGGTGTATTGTAATCCTTGATTTGATTTCTGTTTGCTCTTTTTGATTTACCTCCAGATTCTAATTATTATATTACATTATAAGTTTTATTCATTTTTAAAAATGAAGTCTTGGTTCTGTTTCATTAAGTCTCAGTGTGAGTGGATTTATTTATTAACACTGTTTAATAAAGAATAATTATTAATTTAATTACTGTGTATAATTAAAAAAATGGCTGATCATAGGGAAGAGATTAAAAATCTAAAGCAACAATGTTTAAAATACAAACCCCACTTTATTTATTTTTTTCTGTTATGAAAAAATAAAAATACATTATAAAAATGTTTTTGGTTTATTCATAACCTGGAGCAGCAGCTCTAAATGAAGAAGTGAAACCATCATGTCTCATGAAGCTGAACACAAACATCCAAACTGACTGAAGCACAACCCAGAGCAGTGAATGTTCAGCTAAACACACTCTCTCCTAACCCTGATCATGATGATGAAGTAGAAGAAAAGAACAGAGCATCTTCCAAATGCAGCTTTATTTCAGCACAGCAAAAGTACAGGAAGAGCAACAGGACACTGAAGAGAGCAAAGACAGAAATGGAGCCACTGTGGAGAACTGAAGCTCTATTAGAGATGGATGCACAAGCAGCTCCGTCTTCAACTCTAGCTTGGATCTGCTAGGCTTCACAGTGGCTCCTTCTGAACGTGACCGGACGATCGACGCCGCCAAGGGAGACAGTGCAGATAAACTCCTCCCCCTTTTCCCAGGCGTCTTTGCTGAGGGTCAGAACGCTGCTGAGGCTGTAGCGACCGTTCTTCTCCACTTCAGCGCTGGTCAGAATCCCGTCCTTCTTCTTGGAGCCGTCCACCTTCCAGCTCACCAGCGCCCCCTGTGGAGAGGAGGCAGACAGCAGACAGAGCAGAGAGGCCGATCCCTCAGACAGCTGCAGAGGAGATGGAGGGAGCAGAGACACGGAGGGCTGGACTGTGGAAACAGCTGCAAATTCACAAACAATTCAAATGTTAATGGAGGAACTTTGTTGTACTGACATGGTGGAACAGCATCCAATAATCAAACTGTATTCCAGCAGTGAAACAGTCAGTGAGTGAATTCTGGAAATGCTCTGAACTCCAATAGAGACCAAACTGCAAACTCCACTTTAGTTTATCACAAACTCCATCAGTATTCTATATTTCACATCAACTAACTCCATTCCATTTCTATCCATCATTATTTTATAATCTTTATGATGGTGGAATTAATGGCTCATCACAGCTTCACATCATGCAGTCTTATGGAAAAGTTTAGGCCCCCCTGCTCTAATTCCATATTTAGCTAAACCTCTGCAGGGAACAAACTGAAATCACATCAATTTCTACAGATTTTCATCCATCCACTTTAAAACCTAGAGAAAAATCTTATCCATAAAATGAAGTGAGTCCAAAAGTTTGAGCAGCTTTCCCTAGTGTTTTTGTAAGCTCTCAGAACATGTTCTAGATTCATTAATATTTACAGAAATATGTCTGATTTAAGTTTTTACCTGTAGAGCTTGTGGAACTTCTTCTCATTTAGAACATCTACTAAACATTTACATTAACCAGGGGTGCACAAACTTTATTGAAAATGAATAATATCCAGTTTATATAAAGTTTATTCAATAATGTAACTGATAAAGAGAATAAAATAAATTTATGGAGATTTAAAAGAAGAAAACACACTTACTCTTCAGTCTGAGTTTGGTTCCCCCACCGAAAGTCCACCACAGTGATACATTCTAATGAAACTGTCGTACAAAAACTTCCATCACACTGCAGTGCACACACACACACACACACACACACACACACACACACACACACACACACACACACACACACACACAGACCTGCTTTATATGTCAGTGTTCCACATTCAGTCCTAAATGATCATTATTGAATATCTTTGATTTTCTCCATAAACTAAATGTTCTGCAATAATGATCTAGTATGTTGTGTGGGATCAGGATAGTAAAGAGAGGGGACATTTGGTGAGGCATTTCCATAGAGAGAGGGGGCACTTTGCATGAACAGCCCATGCTTCAGTGCTCTGGGAGTGTTTATAGTCCTTCATGACTGAGAGTTGCTGCTCCAGCTTCTTCACCCACAGCAACCATGACTTTGATCAGCATCTTCATCTTCACACTGACCCTCTGGACTCAAGGTATGAGTTTAATCAGCACTCACAGGAGCAGAGAAGCAAACTGTATTCATGATGCAATAATTCAGCTGCGTTTTGCTTCAGGATCCAAAGGTCAGGTGACTGTGACTCAGACTCCTCCAGTGGAAACTGTTTCTCCAGGAACCACAGTCACCATCAACTGTAGAACCAGTTCTGATGTGCATAATGGTGATCATGTATTCTGGTATCTGCTGAAACCTGGAGAAGCTCCTAAACTCCTGATCTATATCACTAATAGATTACACTCAGGAACTCCAGCTCGTTTCAGTGGTAGTGGATCTGGATCTGACTTCAGTTTGACCATCCGTGGATTCCAGACTGAAGATGCAGGAGATTATTACTGTATGAGCGACCATACTGGTGCTGTGTTCACACAGTGTTAGAGCTTCGTACAAAAACCTCCCTCAGTGAGAGAGTACAGAGACTGCACTGCTGCAGCTGGGAGCGACTGCAGGTGCTGAGGGGGAGGAAGTGATAAAGCACAATTACACACACTATAGAGGAAAACAAACACACACACACACACACACACACACACACACACACACACACGTGCACGCACACACATAGATGTATGGTTGCTTTACAATTATTAAGCAGCAGAACATCATGAATTCAAATTGTTCAGATTAGTTCATGACCACTACAAGGATTTCACTGAAGTGACAATCTTTAAATCCATCGATAATGTTTTCATTGATGTCATAACATTATCCGTTGGCAGGTATGGAATAGGAAGTATGGCAGGAGTCCTGCTCAGCTCATAGACAAACAAATCAGTAATGATAACACATAAGTGTAGGAGGATTATACCATTAAGATATCAAAGGTTGGTTCTCTTTGTATCACAGGTGTATGGACCACATTCATATTCCTGATCTTACTCTGAATGAAGGTTCCTGTGATTACACTAAATATAAGCAATGATCATCTGTAACTATTTAGGTTTGAGTCTAAAACATTTGGTTATTCCAGGATGACACAGCTGTAGGAACTTCATCAAACGCTTAGATACAAACATGCTATTTTATTCTATGTAACAATTAAAGCTTTTGAATGTAGAAATTATGAGGAACCATGCAGGTCCATGACCCAACACTAGAGGATGGCGATGGCATGGTAAATGTGATGGGATTGGGATGGCAATCCCTAGCACACATACGCTGACCATAATTGGTGCTGATTACACTTGACTCGTCGCACCCCTTATTCCAACTTGACCTACTCTGATGCAGCTTTGCACCGTTGGCTTTGGCTAGGGAAAGATGGTATACTCCTTTTTGTACAGATTAAGTAACGTATGATCGCAAGACCAGAGGTATTATAGGCTTACAGTTTAATATTGTTAGGGTCAGATTCTGCTGTGACTGGCTCTTTGTTTTGGCACACTTTGATCCTCCAACCTGCCTAGCGGCGTTAGCTCAGTCACCGCTCCGTTTTAATTTTCTAATCGTTTATCATTTATACTCTGTACTCCTGAGTTTGTATTAGCGATCGTGTGTTGTATTTTGCCCTGTTTCGCTGTGTTTCGGGAGCTGCACCTTTTATCAGCACTGCCCTTTTGTTTTTCCGAACGTTCGTCCTGTTTTACTAATTTCAGAAGGACATTTCCAGCTTGGCCCGATTGCGCAAGCCCAACCTTTTTGACTTGTGCAATCGACTCTGACTCCAGAGTCAGCGTGCTCGAATCTGTTTTCATATTTCCCTTGCCCCGTCGCTGCTCAGCATTTTTACTTGCCTTTCTGTTCTCTGCACCGTATTCTTGCAGTGCCTATCCCCGCTATCTATAATATTCTTTATTTTGAGTCCGCCTCAGAATGCTCCTGAGTTTGGCCTTAAAACCCAGGTATTTCCTGCTTTCATCACACATCCAGGTTGGGAGAGTGGTAACTCTCATGCCACTCTCCAGGGTGATCTGGGATCTATTCCCATCACCTGTTCCACAGGCTGAAAATTATTTCCTTTTTTCTTTTGTTTACACATGTACGTCACTCCCATATATACCTGTTACCCATATATTCACCTGGTTTACACAGTGAACCGTAACAAAAGTGTATATAAAAAAAAAAAATTACCACATATATCACCACAGATACATCATCTTAGAAGAGAAAAGGTCAGATATAAAAATCACGCTATTGTGGTGGAAAAATTGCAAACGTGGACGAACAGAGTCACACAGACACAGGTGCTGGAATGAAGTAATAGACAGTTTTATTGTCTGCGCAGAGATCAACCCAAATACAATGATGCCTGAGCAGTTGTATATGAGCGGATGAGGAGGCTTTTTCGCTCCTCTCCTTTTGTATTAGAGAAAAAGGTTCTTACATGCACTGTGCTGATAACTTTTCTAGCGAAAACACATAGACACTCTTTGTTCTCCTGAGAACAGTACATCCCGTGAAGGCCATGAGCCTTATCTACACTCTCACAACCATGTTTTTTGTCTCTGAGACGTTTACTAAAGTTTGTAGGCAAATTCTTGATACATTGTGTTCTACACTGAAACTCTTCATTACCTTAACGTAATGATCAGCAAAAACCAAGTTTGCACAAGATCGCACTGGCCTAAAGCCTTGATTTTAAAAAGCAATATAAACAGTGAAATAATGAACAGAAAAATTTCTTTCACAGCTATGAGTAATGTTTTGTCCGTTCCTTGCTTGAGAAGCTCAAAACCTGAATTATTAATAAAGATGCACTCCTGTGTTGCATCTCCAGCATCAAGCCTCTTAAGAATATCTAAAAGTGCCGTTAGTTAGCACTGCAGGGTTTCAATCCTGTCAGTAAATATTGATTGTGATAGTGTAATGTAGTGCTGGGTTTACATGCACTGTGGAGGAGAGCAAAAACATTATATATATATATATATATATATATATATATATATATATATTGCTCAAAAACATAAAGGGAACACTTACACAACACAATATATAACTCCAAGTAAATCAAACTTCTGTGAAACCAACCTGTCCACTTAGGAAGCAACACTGATTGACAATCAATTTCACATGCTGTTGTGCAAATGGAATAGACAACAGGTGGAAATTATTGGCAATTAGCAAGACACACTCAATAAAGTAGTGGTTCTGCAGGTGGGGACCACAGACCACTTCTCAGTACCTATGCTTTCTGGCTGATGTTTTGGTCACTTTTGAATGTTGGTGGTGCTTTCACACTCGTGGTAGCATGAGATGGACTCTACAATCCACATAAGTGGCTCAGGTAGTGCAGCTCATCCATGATGGCATATCAATGCGAGCTGTGGCAAGAAGGTTTGCTGTGTCTGTCAGCGTAGTGTCCAGAGGCTGGAGGCGCTACCAGGAGATAGGCCAGTACACCAGGAGATGTGGAGGAGGCCGTAGGAGGGCAACAACCCAGCAGCAGGACCGCTACCTCCACATTTGTGCAAGGAGGAACAGGAGAAGCAGCAAGAACCCTGCAAAATGACCGCCAGCAGGCCACAAATGTGCATGTGTCTGTACAAATGGTTAGAAACCGACTCCATGAGTATGGTATGAGGGCCCGACGTTCACAGATGGGGGTTGTGCTCACAGCCTAACACTGTGCAGGACGCTTGGCATTTGCCAGACAACACCAGGATTGGCAAATTCTCCACCGGCACCCTGTGCTCTTCAGAGATGAAAGCAGGTTCACACTGAGCACATGTGACAGATGTGACAGAGCCTGGAGATGCCGTGGAGAGCGATCTGCTGCCTGCAACATCCTTCAGCATAACCGGTTTGGCAGTGGATCAGTAAATGTGTGGGGTGGCATTTCTTTGGAGGGTTGCACAGCCCTCCATGTGCTCGCCAGAGGTAGCCTGATTGCCATTAGGTTCTGAGATGAGATCCTCAGACTCCTTGTGAGACCATATGCTGGTGCGGTTGGTCCTGGGTTCCTCCTAATGCAGGACCATGCTAGACCTCATGTGGCTGGAGTGTGTCAGCAGTTCCTGCAAGATGAAGGCATTGAAGCTATGGACACAAGATCAAAGAGAGAGAGCATGTCCTAATACTTTTGGCCGCATGCTAGGGCATGTCCTAACACTTTTGGCAGCATGGAGGGTTGTGTCCCAATACGTTTGACTGTGTGCAGGGGCATGTCCCAATGCTTTTGGCTTCGTGTGGAGGGGTGTCCCAATACTTTTAGCCATGTGCGGGGGCATGTTTAAATACTTCTGGCCGCATGTGGGGGCATCTCTCAATACTTAGGGTCAAGTCGGGGAGCGTGTCCAAACACATTTGGCTGCGCTTGGGGTCGTGTCCAAATACTTTTGGCTGCGTGTAGAGGCATGTTACAATACTTTTGGGCGTGTGTGTGTGTGTGGGGGGGGTTCATGTCCATGTTTTGGCCACATTGGGGCTTCGGTGGGGGGGGGTCATGTCCAGATACTTTTGGCCACGTGGGGGACGTGTCCAAATACATTTGGCTGTGTTTCTGGTCATGTTTAAATACTTTGGGCCACGTATGGGGGTGTGACCCAGTAACTTTTGGCCATGTGGTAGAGAGTGTTGAAATACTTTTGGGCGCATTTGGGGTCATGACCCAATACTTTTGGCCGTGTGCAGGGGCATGTCCTAACACTTTTTTTCATGTGCATGGGCATGTCCCAATACTTTTGGCCACGTGCCCTGGCATGTCCCAATACTTTTGTACGTGTGGGAGGGCATGTCCAAATTTTTTTGGCTGGGTGCAGGTGCGTGTCCCACTTCATTTGGCCACATGTGGAGGCTTGTCCCAATACTTTTGGTCATGTACAGAGGCATGTCCCAATAAATTTGGACACGTGTGGGGGTGTGTCGCAATACTTTTGACCATATTGGAGGTCATGTCCAAATACTTTTGGCCACATGTGGGAGGGCATGTATCAATACTTTGGGTGTTTCAGTGAGTCTGTACGTTACACGGATTGAGCCGAATTAATCACAGAAATGTGTGGAAGAAGAACCACCAATAATAAGAAGTATGAGAGATAAAAATAAACTCTAATGATTAATTTAATTAGGTGTACAATTAAAAACAAACAGCTGATCATAAAAGAAGGGATTTAAAATCTAAAGCAGCAATGTTTGAAATCCAAAGATTCCCCCATTTACATTTATATTAGAGAGAGAGAGAGAGAGAGAGAGAGAGAGAGAGAGAGAGAGAGACTTTTGACTTTTTACAACCCATTTTATTACAAGAAAATCAGGCAATTAATAAGAAAATCACATGCAGTCAATAAATAAATAAAATCATTTTAAGAAAAGGGATCAGCTATAGTATTGTACTGAGGTGGCTCCGTTAGATCAATTCTGGGATAAAAACAAGTCTGTCCTCTTCTAACCAACACAAAGCATTACATTTACATTTACATTTACATTTACAGCATTTAGCAGACGCCCTTATCCAGAGCGACTTACAAAAAGTGCTTTGTAATCTTCCTAGGAGATAGAACTTCATATTAGTACAAGTAAACAGTAGCTGAAGTACACAATCCAACTACAACCTGCTCATATCTGGTGTAGATTTTTTTTTTTTTTTTTTTTTTTTTTTTTTTTAAACTGGAGGATATGCAGTTTTATTCACTCAAGTGCTGGGTGAAGAGGTGGGTCTTTAGTCGCCTCTTGAAGACAACAAGAGACTCAGCCATACGGACATCGAGTGGAAGTTCATTCCACCATCTGGGTGCCTGGACGAGAAGAGTCTTGAAGCTTGTCTTCCTTTAATCTTACGTGGAGGCTCCAGTCGGGCCAAGCTCGTATCTCGGAGGGTGCGAGGTACAGAACGTGGTTTTTGATCAGAGCTCTTAGGTAAGATGGCGCTGTTCCATTCTTCTTGGCTTTGTAGGTGAGCGTCAATGTTTTGTATCTGATGCGGGCAGCTACAGGGAGCCAATGAAGTGAGCGCAGCAGTGGGGGTGACGTGAGAAAACTTGGGAAGATTGAAAACCAGACGAGCCGCTGCATTCTGAATCAGTTGCAGGGGTCCTGATTGCACGCATTGGGAAGACCAGCCAGAAGAGCATTGCAGTAGTTTAGTTTTGTTATAACAAGAGACTGGACAAGCACTTGGGTGGCTTCTCTGGAAAGGAAGGGTCGGATTCTCCTGATATGTAGAGAAGGTACCTGCATGACTGGGTCAGTTTGGAAATATGAGCAGAGAAGCTCAGTTGGTTATCAAAGATCACTCCAAGGTTTCTTGCGTTCTCGGAAGGTGTGATGGAGGAGTTCACCTGGGAGATGGCAAAATCCTGATAAGGGGACCCTTCTGCAGGAATGAAAAGCAGCTCTGTTTTGCTGTGGTTTAGCTTCAAATGATGAGCTGACATCCACAATGAGATGCTCTCCAGACATGCTGAGATACGTGTTGAGACCTGCGCATCTGATGGATCAAAAGAGAAAATGAGCTGAGTATCATCAGCATAACAGTGATAGGAGAAGCCATGAGAGGTTATGACTTCACCAAGAGAACGAGTGTAGAGAGAGAAAAGAAGAGGCCCCAGAACTGAGCCTTGTGGAACTCCAGTTGTAAGAGCACGTGGTGCAGATATAGAGCCTCTCCATGATACATTCTCACAACACCACAAAGTTTCAAATGTTTCAAGGACTTGCATACTTCTGTAGAAACTAAAATCAATAAAACTAGCTTTAATCTGTCTAAAGAAAATCCTTATGGCATCGCAGTCTGCATTCTGTGTCACTTTGTTTTTCCTGCTCACATAAATTGCCATTTTTGCCTGCCCAAAGATAAAATTGATGAGTTGACATTTAGACTTGTTTCTCCTGACATACTTAAAACCAGAGATAAAAATCTGAGAAGTAAAATTCACATTAAAAGCCCTTAAAATACTCTGCAATAAAACAAACAATGGTGTCAGCTTATTTCAGTGAATAAAAGCATGAAAAACTGTTTCTCTTTCTGTGCAAAAGGGGCATTCCTGCGTGACCTGCAGGTTTAAAATGGAGATAAAAGAGTTAACAGACACAATGCCATGTAAAATCCTCCACTGCAGGTCCGCAGCTTTTTTGGTTAATGGTGGTTTGTACAATGCCTTCCACTCTGGGTTAAAATCAGTATTAAAACCCGATACACGTCTCCAAGGTGTGTCTGCCATCCCATTCAGTTTTTTCTTGTTTAAAACCTTAACACAGGCCCTGTAAAGCAGCTTACCTGTCACTGTCTCCATGTTCATTTCTTTTTCATCTCTACACTCCAGAAGGGGACTGTCACACTCGTCTAGGTCCGGAGAAATCTGAGTAGTCGGCTTACAACACTTGTAGATCTCAGTCCCATATGTGCTGCTAGGTCCCCTGCCCGTGAGAGGTTGGCACCCGCGGTGTCTACCAGCCATCGGAGGGTGGCGATCCTGGATTTCAAAAGGACTCTGGACAGTGCAGGGTTGATCAAGCCAGAAATGTCAATTCTCCCACCAAGGACCAGTGATTCGTCCAGCAGCCCATGTACTGTCCTGTGTCCCTTAAAATCCTTTTTGAAAAGGTTCTAGATTTTAAAAACTCCACGATAAAAGTCAGGTAGTCCAGTGATGTTCAGAGTTCTAGTGTCCATTAAAAACAATGTTTTGTCCATTCCCAGTTCTCCCACTGTTCGCAGTAATCCGTAGGCTGCTGCTTGCCACACTAGATTCCTGGGCCCTGTGAGGAGTCTCTGTACAAACTAGAGGTGGAAGGCTGCAGTTCTGCTGGCTAGCTGGACCAGCCACTGGCCCCCTTCCTCCTTGGGCAGATGCAGAACGCTCTGAAGAATCCAGTGTAGACCGTCCCAAAAGAAGTCCACCAGCAGGGCCTGTATGCTCGCCAGTAGGTCAGGTGGTGGATCCACGCAGGCTAGCTTGTGCAACAGGGATGATGCTGATAGGTTGTTGATGACCAGCGTTCAACCTCTGTAGGACATTTTTGGAAGCAATCGCTTCCACCTGCTCAGCCTGCCTTTCACCTGCTCAATGACACCCTCCCAATTCTTGCTTAAAACATCACTGTTCCCTAGGTAAACACCCAGGTACTTAAAACCACCTTTCTTCCATACTAAACCTCCTTGTAACGAAGGCTGCTCCCCATCCCACCATCCAATTAAAATTGCTTCACTCTTGGTCCAGTTAATCTTAGCAGATGATACAACCCCAAATTCGTTTAAAATGTTAGCTAAAACATCGACATCTGTCTGCGTGTTCACCATTACAGCCACATCATCTGACAGAACATAAGAAGTGTCTGACTGAGGTATGCTAAAACCTGAGAGTTTCTCCCTTAGTCTACATAAAACAGGCTCTATTGCTAGAGTGTACAGCATGCCTGATAGGGAACAGCCTTGCCTAATGCCTCTGTACACTCTAAAAGGGGCACACAAACCACCATTAACCTTCAGTACACTCTCAATCTCACAATACAACACCTTGATCATATTTATAAAACCTAGGTTATAACCAAATGTTTCGTGCACCTTCCATAAATAATCATGTTCGACTCGGTCAAATGCTTTTTCCTGATCTAGAAGAATAAGACCAGTCTTTAAGTCTAGACGCCTGGAGACATCAAAAATATCACGAATTAGGTGGACATTATCAAAAATAGACCTATCAGGTACACAGTACGTCTGATCATAGTGAGTGATCTGCTCCATTACCTTAGTCAGTCTCATGGCCAATGCTTTTGAGAGCAGTTTGCAGTCTGTGCACAACAGCGAGACTGGGCGCCAGTTCTTCAGGTAGGTGAGGTCTCCCTTTTTTGGCATCAGGGTCAGGGCGGCTTTTCTGCAGCTCAACGGGAGCCCTCCCTTCACGCTGTCTTTCAAAACTTCTAGCACGTCCTGCCCTATTATTTGCCAGAAAGCCTTGTAGAACTCCACTGGGAGACCATTGATGCCCGGCGCCCGGCCATTTGCCATACCTTGGAGAACCTCACTGAGCTCTCCCACAGTTAACTCCCCATCCAGTTCACCAGCCGCCCGTTCTGAGAGCTTTGGTAGGTCTCTCAGGAAGCTTTCTTCTATGGCCTGTGTCACTGACCGTTCACTACTGTACATCTTCAAATAGAAGCTAATTGTCTGCCTTCGGACCTCAGCGGGCTCAGAAACGAGATCCCCTGATTCTGTCCTCACGGCATGTCCTTTTCTGTCCTTTTCTGTCCATTATGTTGCTCGAGACCAAAGAAGAATTTAGAGGGAGCATCCATCTCAGTAACACTTTTAAAACGTGATCGGACCAGCGCCCCCTGTGTTGTGATACCCAGCAGGTCATTCATTGCTATTTTTTTGCTTTTGAGGGCGTCAGCGTACCCTTGACCTCCTATGGCTCCTGACTGCTGGAGTTCCATTATTTCAGCCTCCAGGGTTTTTAGAGATCTAAGAGTGTCTCTTGTGACATTCAAGGTGTACTGTTGACAAAAAACTTTGACTTGTATCTTTACCATGTCCCACCACTCTTGTAAGGAACTAAAAGCCATTTTCTTAGATTTAAGACCATTCCATAAAAAAATAAAAGAATCTCTAAAATTAGCATCCTCTACAAGTGCAGTGTTAAAGTGCCAGTAAGCACTCTTAGGCTTCACGTTCCTCTTCCTGACAAAACACTATACCATGCAGTGATCAGAGATGCCTACTGGAACAATCGAACAAGTGGTAAAAGAGTTCAGCTGATGTTTAAAACAATAAAATCTATCTAATCGGGCCAGGGAGAGTGCGTTGTTTGCGGAATGAGCCCATGTATATTGCCTCTGTTTCTTGTTTAAAACTCACCTTGTTTAAAGATGCCCTATCCGCCACAATTAAAACATTTAATGTCAGTATCAGATGACACAAATATGTTGTAGTCGTAACCCTCAACTTTAAATTTAAAAACAACATTTAATTCCTCCACTGATTCCTTCAGAATCATAAACACAACTCTTCTAAAGGAGACCAAATGCTTAAGAAGAGAGGACTTACAGCTGAAAGGGATTTTTTTTATTGGGGAGACCAGTCTACCATATCTTAGTAATCCTTGGTGATCACTTCATCTGAGATAAATGGGGGCACATTGGACAGAATAACTTTCTTAGCAGGTGAACTAAGAGGGGAAACATTGATTAGTTCGTTATTCATGACAACACCTGTCTGAATCAGCTTAGTTACTTTATCGACGTCATTCAAGAAGACAACTATAGCACTGTTCATTCTCGAGGCAGAGACAATATTCTCATTCCCCACCACATTTCCAACCGCTAAGCAACATTCCTCTACACTCGTTCCACACTCCACCCGCACACCGTGCCGCCGAGATAAACTCTCAAACACACGGGAGCTTGGAGCCGGCATGCTCCCAACCGGCTACTTTCACTCACTCACACTCACACACACACACACACACACACACACGCACGCACGCACACACACACACACACACACACACAGACACTCGCATGCACTACCGCGCGTTCGCAAATACACACGCACCGCTCCTCACTTACACACTCACTCACACAATAAGCAAATAATAATCAATGAAAAAAATTATTTTAGGCAAAAAAGCCACGCCACACTCGCCTCTCTCTCTCTCTCTCTCTCTCTCTCTCTCTCTCTCTCTCTCTCTCTCTCTCTCTCTCTCTCTCTCGAGAGAGAGAGAGAGAGAGAGAGAGAGAGAGAAAACACGAGAGAGAACACGAGAGAGAGCAGTGAGCTGAAAGTCAGATTTACATGAACAGAGCTGAACAGTTCAGTTTCTCCAGAATAGAGAGAGGGGGCACTTTGCATGACCAGCCCATGCTTCAGTGCTCTGGGAGTGTTTATAGTCCTTCATGACTGAGAGCTGCTGCTCCAGCATCTTCACCCACAGCCGCCATGACTTTGATCAGCATCTTCATCTTCACACTGACTTTCTGGGCTCAAGGTACGAGTTTAATCAGCACTCACAGGAGCAGAGAAGCAAACTGTATGATGAGATTCATGATGTAGTAATTCAACTGTGTTTTTCTTCAGGATCCAGAGGTCAGGTGACTGTGACTCAGACTCCTGCAGTGGAAACTGTTTCTCCAGGAACCACATTCACCATCAACTGTAGAACCAGTTCTAATGTGTATAATAATAATTATCTATCCTGGTATCTGCAGAAACCTGGAGAAGCTCCTAAACTCCTGATCTACTATGCTAGTAGCTTATACTCAGGAACTCCAGCTCGTTTCAGTGGTAGTGGATCTGGATCTGACTTCACTCTGACCATCAGTGGATTCCAGACTGAAGATGCAGGAGATTATTACTGTCAGAGTGAACATTATATCAGTAGTAGCTGGGTGTTCACACAGTGTTAGAGCGTCGTACAAAAACCTCCCTCAGTGAGAGAGTACAGAGACTGCACTGCTGCAGCTGGGAGCGTCTGCAGGTGCTGAGGGGAGGAAGTGATACAGCACAATCATACACATTATAGAGCAGAGCAAACACACAACCACAGAGCTAACATGTACACACAAATCTGAGAGCTGTCTGGGCGAAATTAATAATGACTTACTTTCTACTATTTTCTCTTTTCTCTGATGATCATGTGGACAATGGAACGCATCATGTTTGTTTCCCTAATCCATGTTCAGGACATTTTACACAGATGATGCATCCACAAGGCCCAAAGCACTGTGCATGATTTTTCTCACCCCTCCCACAATGTCACAAGTGATGGTTTTATGATGGTCTGATGGTCCTGATGAGTGAAGAACAGTGTGGAAGGGAACTAATAAAGTATTTAGAGTAACAGATGGACTACAGTCTGTAACTTCCCTCTAACTTACAGACCCAGATCCAAAACACTAAAGCTGATTTTCTGTCACATTTACATACATCACCACATTATCCTGAGGAATCAATTCACCACCAATATTGTATTTCTGATCAAATTATTTAGGAAATCCATATATGACATCATCAGAACATAACAGGAAGAGCCAGCAGCACCAGAATGGCCGACTAAAGCAATAGTCCATGAGAGGCTGTGTGTTCCAGTTGTTTAATTATGGGTATGGGTGTTACTAGGCATGATGGGAAGCAGAGTAAATCACTGTAACACATGGCCTTGAGTGGCTTATTGTGCTTATAAAATGGTCTCAAAAACCATTTGATTAAATAGATAAGTGTGGAACAAATAACGTTAATGTCTTCTTGTAATATTTGTAGTGAATAATGAGTAATGTAATGTAATCTCTACCAATTCAGTCTCACATGAAAGTCCTTAAAGTCTGCTGAAGTACAGATGTGAATGGGAGATGGGATTCCTGTGGGTCAGTCCTGTCCCTGGTACTGAATACAGGACAAACTGTACAGTCTGTGATCGAGGTTTATTTTCAGTTGCTAATGGTGGCTGTGTGACTGGAGCAGCATGCAGCTGATGATATCTGAGATGCTAAAGAACAGAAGATACAGAATGGAATCACTTTAAGGCCGGACTTCCCCTGATACAGATATTGTGTGTTATTGTTTAAGTAATATTTTATGTTCTATGATATTCTACTGAGAGATCTGCCTGAATGATGAAGGCTTTCTTGAATATTATTTATAAAAAATTCGTAATGTTTTATTACTAAAATGTTACTCTTGGAGTTTAAATGCTAGAATCCTGCTGCAGGTTTGATCATTTTCAAGGTGTAAATAGTAGGGGTTGCATGACTAGTAATTTTTACTAGTCGACTAGTCAAGTTTTCCATAGCTAAAGCAAAAATAAACTCTGGAGGTCCTTATTTTTTAGTTTTTTTAATTAGTGCAGTTCGATGCTGTTTGACAACAGCAAAGAGAGCGTCAAATCGTATTTGAAATAACAGACCTACACTGTCTCTAAATTAAAATTCCAGCTTCAGTGCTTCCTTAGGCTAGAGAGAGACGTTTTTCCTGTGACATTATTGACGATAATGGCCCTCTGACCGACACTCCGTAAGTATTACTCCGCCTCTCACACACACATACGTAACCTGGGAACGACGCCAGCAACGCATAATTATACGTTATAATTATATAAGTAAAATAAATTACTTATAATCAGTTTTTAAAATCTATTGGCTTTGAAAAAAAATTCTTTCTATTTAAATCTGGAAGATGAAGATGAAGCTATTAATGTGCAGCCTGATATTCCAAATGAGCCGAGGTTCGGCACCCTTACAAACAAGGATTTGGATGTGCTGGAAAGGCAGAGAAATGAACTCAGTACAGTAAATCAAACGTCCTGGGCTCTTAACATTTTCACAGCCTGGCTGAAGAACAACAGCCCTGAAGTCAGTTGTGGTAGCATCAAAAAACATGAACTGAATCAGCTTCTACATCATTGTTATGGATCAGTCAGAAATGGGAAGGTGGAGCTGTACAGTATCAGCAGCTTCGATGGGTTTAGAGCTGGACTTAACAGATACATAAATGAACCTCCGATCAGCCGCGGATGGTGCTTAATGAAAGATACAGAGTGTACACCAGTAACGTACTTGTTGGTGTTTTGAAGGAAGTAAGAAAGAACGGAGGTGATACAACCTTCCACCATCCAGCAATACTGCCTGATACCTTGAAAAAATGTACCTGTCAAAACCACTTGATCCGGAAACCCCAAAAGGTCTGTTAAATAAATAAGGTAAACATCACCACTCAGTATAGTGATGAATAACATTTCTGAATAGTCCACATTACATGTACTGCTGAACCTAAAACTAATGGATCAGTTCTCCCTACAGGTGTGGTTTGACATTCAGCTTCACCTCGGCAGACGAGGGAAGGAAGGAAACAGGCAACTTCGCCGAGAATCATTCGTCACACAGAGGGACAGAAATGGGGAAAAAATTGTTAAATCATTTAAAAAATCCCAAAAGTCATGAAGAGTGAGACAGAGAGCTGAGGATGGAGCAATGTTTCAGTGCACAGTAAAAATGTGTCCCGTCTCATCTTTTGAGCTCTATGTGAGCAAGCTGCAGTTAATGCCCTGGCTTTTTACATGCAGCCAAAGAAGTCTGTGTGCAGATCAGATGCTGTGAGGTATAGTGCTGCACTGCTGGGTCTAAATCAGCTCTCTAACATTTTGCTCTGTATATACAAAGAAGCAGCACATCTCATATTCACACTAACCACTGTTTTCAGGGCAACAGCTGCTCAGAGCCTTTCAGATGCTGGAATGGAAGCCAGAGAAATCATGACTGCTAGTGGCCACAAATCAGAAGCCTCTCCTAAGAGTTACTGGAGACCTTCTCTGTCAAGCAGCAAAAGATGGAGCAATGGTTTGTCCGTTGCTTGTAACCCCAACGGATAATTTGGAAGAACCTCGTGTAACAACTCAAAATGCTCAAAAATGTAAACTTTTTACTTCGTTCAAATCAAAACAGAGCTCTCCACCCGATGCATATTTTAGGAACTGCACAATGATCAGTGTGCACATAAATGTATTTAATCACTAGTCAAATAACGGAATTGATATCGGGATCTTTTACTTTCATTATAACACCGGGATCTCACTCCGACTTTCCTCTGTTAGTGTGCCTTAGTAACAACCCACCTTATAAATCAGACCCATTTTATTTTCTGGAATAAACTATATTTTTAATCAATTTAAACATATTAACATATAAACATATTATTGTGTTTTTTATTGCTGGTATGACTGAAGAAGCTGATAGAATGGAACTATTTTACCTCACGGAAAGGTGATAAACTAATCATTATCTAATGTTAAAGCACTCTCTCTCATGTATTATTGCTTAATTATAATTTTTATCCTACATTAAAAATGAAGACTTGGTTCTGTTTCATTGACTGTCAGAGTGAGTGGATTATTAACATTCCATGAAAACTGTAACGATTAACTTAATTAGGGTGTCTGATTAAACACAAACAGCTGATCATAAGGAAGAGATTTAAAATCTAAAGAAGCAACGATTGAAATCCAAAGTTTCCCCTATTTGTATTTTTAGTTATGACCAAAAAACAAGATGATTAAAAATGTTACATAATAAAAATGTTTGTGGTTTATTTGTAACCTGGAGCAGCAGCTCTAAATGAAGAAGTGAAAGCATCATGTCTCATGAAGCTGAACACAAACATCCAAACTGACTGAAGCACAACCCAGAGCAGTGAATGTACAGCTAAACACACTCTCTCCTAACCCTGATCATGATGATGAAGTAGAAGAAAAGAACAGAGCATCTTCCAAATGCAGCTTTATTTCAGCACAGCAAAAGTACAGGAAGAGCAACAGGACACTGAAGAGAGCAAAGACAGAAATGGAGTCACTGTGGAGAACTGAAGCTCTGTTGGAGATGGATGCACAAGCAGCTCCGTCTTCAACTCTAGCTTGGATCTGCTAGGCTTCACAGTGGCTCTTTCTGAACGTCACCGGATGATCGATGCTGCCAAGGGAGACGGTGCAGATAAACTCCTCCCCCTTTTCCCAGGCGTCTTTGCTGAGGGTCAGAACGCTGCTGAGGCTGTAGCGACTGTTCTTCTCCACTTCAGCGCTGGTCAGAACCCCATCCTCCTTCTTGGAGCCGTCCACCTTCCAGCTCACCAGCGCCCCCTGTGGAGAGTTGGCAGACAGCAGACAGAGCAGAGAGGCCGATCCCTCAGACAGCTGCAGAGGAGACGGAGGGAGCAGAGACACGGAGGGTTGGACTGTGGAAGCAGCTGCAAATTCACAAACAATTTCATGTTAATGGAGGAACTTTGTTGCACTGACATGGTGGAACTGCATCCAATAATCAAACTGTATTCCAGCAGTGAAACAGTCAGTGAGTGAATTCTGGAAATGCTCTGAACTCCAAAAGAGACCAAACTGCAAGCTCCACTTTAGTTTAACACAAACTCCATCATTATTCTATATTTCACATCAACTAACTCCATTCCATTTCTATCCATCTTTATTTTACAATCTTTATGATGGTGGAATTAAGGACTCATTACAGCTTCACATAATACAGTCTTATGGAAAAGTTTAGGCCCCCATGCTCTAATTCTTTATTTAGCTAAACCTCTGCAGAGAACAAACTACAATCGGAGCAATTTTCTTTTAATCCATCCATTTTAAAACCTAGAGAAAAATCTGATCCATAAAATAAAGTGGGTCCAAAAGTTTGAGCAGCTTCCACTAGTGTTTTTGTAAGCTCTCAGAACTTGTTCTAAATTCATTAATATTTACAGAAATATGTATACTTTAAGTTTGGACCTGTAGAGCTTGTGGAACTTCTTTTCATTCATAATATCAACTAAACATTTACATTAACCTTGGCTGCACAAAATTTAATGAGAATGAATAATATTCAGTTTACCTAAAGTTTATTCATTAATATAACTGATAAAGAGAATAAAATAAATTGATTGAGATTTAAAAGAAGAAAATACACTTACTCTTCACTCTGAGTTTGGTTCCTCCACCGAAAGTGTACCACAGTGATACATTCCAATGAAACCGTCGTACAAAAACCTCTGTCACACTGCAGTGAGCACACACACACACACACACACACACACACACACACACACACACACTGCTTTACATGTCAGTGTTCTACATGTGTACAGTCCTAAATGGTCATTATTGAATGTCTTTGATTTTCTCCATACACTAAATCTTCTGGAATAATGATCTAGTATGTTGTGTGGGATCAGGGCAGTTAAGAGAGGGGACATTTGGTGAGGCATTTCCATAGAGAGAGGGGGCACTTTGCATGAACAGCCCATGCTTCAGTGCTCTGGGAGTGTTTATAGCCTTTCATGACTGAGAGCTGCTGCTCAGCATCTTCACCCACAGCAACCATGACTTTGATCAGCATCTTCATCTTCACACTGACCCTCTGGACTCAAGGTACGAGTTTAATCAGCACTCACAGGAGCAGAGAAGCAAACTGTATGATGAGATTCATGATGCAATAATTCAGCTGTGTTTTTCTTCAGGATCCAGAGGTCAGGTGACTGTGACTCAGACTCCTCCAGTGGAAACTTTTTCTCCGGGAACCACAGTCACCATCAACTGTAGAGTTAACACCGCTGTTGATAGTGACTGTGGTCCATCTGATGATGAATATGACTGTCTTTTCTGGTACCTGCATAAACCGGGAGAAGCTCCTAAACTCCTGATCTATGGTGCAAATAGATTAAACTCAGGAACTCCAGCTCATTTCAGTGGTAGTGGATCTGGATCTGACTTCACTCTGACCATCAGTGGATTCCAGACTGAAGATGCAGGAGATTATTACTGTCAGAGTGTACACGAGATCAGTGGTAGCTTGGTGTTCACACAGTGTTAGAGTGTTGTACAAAAACCTCCCTCAGTGAGAGAGTACAGAGACTGCACTGCTGCAGCTGGGAGCGACTGCAGGTGCTGAGGGGAGGAAGTGATACAGCACAATCATACACCCTATAGAGCAAAAGACACACACACTAACACAACTTGGATCCACAAGGTTACTTTTCTAAGGTCTAAATATTACCACTATTTTATTCTCACTTCATTAACTGCCAGTTAAATTTCACATCATTATCCAACACTGCTACTAAGCTATAGAACCTTAATGATCTCATCCTGCAGTACTTAAAAGAGCTTTTAATCTATTATAATCCATCACATTCACTTCCATTAAAGGGTGCAGCTTTATTATCAGAAACTAGAGACCTTAAAACAGATACTTCACCATCACACCACCAGAGGGAGCCTTACTTAAGTTCTATAGTATTTTCCTTCATGCCCATCCCTTCCAGTTTGAACGATGTATAAGCACACTCTATCTTCAATTATTATGACAGCTTGATGAGCTAGCATTATCAAACCTTTGAACAAATTCAACATACAGTTCAGCATAAAGCAGATAAAATGACACACCAGTGCATTGGAGAGAATCGTCTTTTTGGACATGCTAAATAATGTAATAGCTAACTTTAGCACTGCTGATATTTTAATGTTAGTGGGAAATTTTGGACAGAAACCATGCCGAACCTCACATGGCATCTTGTATGCACCTATGGGAGATGATGGAGGTTCATGAGTTAAGAGATATATGGAGAGTTTTAAATAAAAAACAGAGACAATATACTGTATGTCATGGGCCAATTCTGAACAGCATCTTACTGAGGTGCATTGTACTGTGGAGGTGGACCCTCTTTCCCAATGTAATTTCCAGCATCATTCTGTATGATCAACTGTTAGATGTTATTTTCAGGTGTAAACCTCCTCTCTGTAGCTTCCCTCTCTGTGGCAGCTGACAAGGCTTCCTCATTACCTTCCTGCAATACAAATGAACAAATTTTTCTACTCTAACTCACTAGGATAAATCTGTGGAATATTAAAAGGACTTACACCTACATGGAGGTCTGTGTGGAGGGAGGGTGCTGCTCTCATCTCCTGCAACATTGCCCATAGTCTTATGGCCCGATTGGTTAGAGACTGACTATCCAGAGCAGGGGTCAGACAGCAGACAGACAGGCTTAACCAACTGTCTGCTGGTAGCCATGCACCGTCACCCAGAACCCACATTATTGAAACTGTGTCTGTTACCCGCATCTGCCCTAAACGTGAAAGTTTGTTTTAATAACCTCATTAGTATAAACACAGATAGCTCCCAAAGAAATAACAACCTTAGACTAAACCTAGGACTACTTAACATTAGATCACTTACAAACAAAGCAGTGATTGTAAATGAAATAATCACTGATAAACGCTTACCTCTCGCTTACCTCTCTGTCTCACTGAAACGTGGATTAGACCCGATGAATATTTAGCCTTAAATGAATCCTCACCTCCTGGATACAGTCATGCTCATTGGCCTCGTCCTAATGGTCGGGGGGGAGGCATAGCCACAATTTTTGACAAAGAGCTAGGTGTTACAACTAAATCCCATTACAAGGCTAATTCGTTCGAAATACTGATTCTTAATGTGACTGATCCATCGTTATGGAAGTCAAAACCACACTCTTTCCATCTTATCACTATTTACCGCCCCCCTGGTCCCTATTCAGAATTTCTTTCTTTTCTTATATCAGGAATTTGCTAACTTTCTTTCCTGTTTAGTACTTTCAACAGATAAGGCTTTAATTGTAGGTGATTTTAATATTCACTTTGACAATGAGCAGGCTCCACTTAAAACTGTTTTTGAGTCCCTCTTAGAATCCATGAGTATCACTCAGAATGTGATGGGACCAACCCACCGCTGTAATCATACTTCAGATCTAATATTAACATTAGTTTTTTTTTTAAACCTACCAGACTTGAAATTTAATACACCTACAGAGCCCGATCATCTTGAGTGTGTAAATGACCGATTAGAATGTGTGTTTCACTGACCCTTAGATATGATTGCTCCTGCTAGGCTCAAACGCATTAGGGAAAAATGGCTAGCACCATGATATAATGACCACACCCGTATCTTAAAGCAAACAACGCAGTGCCTAGACCGCAAGTAGCAACATAGTAAATTGGAGGTTTAAGATTGCTTGGAGGGACAGCATGGCAGAGTATAAGCATGCCCTCACTAAAGCTAAAGCTGCATATTTTTCTTCAATCATGGAGAAAAATAAGAATAATCCAAGATTGCTCTTTAATACAGTCTCCAAATTAACAGAAATCCCTACAGAAAGTGATTCTCCGGCTCTGTGTAATTTTAACAGTAATGATTTCATGCCTTTCTTTAATGATAAGATAAATCGCGATGCTCATCACATCACCAAACTATTCAGCCACCTTCCAGATGCACTAGTGAAGATGTCTGTTTAATTAGCTGTAAATCAAGATTAGGATCTTTTACCTCAATTACTAATACTGAACTATCTGCACTGATCAGCTCGTCTAAGTCATCAACATGTTTATTAGATCCAATTCCTACATGTTTACTCAAAGAAGTAATACCTAGTATTATAGAGCCACTGATATTACAGTTATTTTAAATTCATTCCTTATCTTTGGTTATGTGCCTAAATCCTTTATCTGTGCCATTATCAAACCACTGATTAAAAAAGCCAATCTTGACCCTTGTGTGATTTCTAATTATAGACCAATTTTAAATCTACCATTTCTCTCCAAAATCTTAGAGGAAGCCATCTATCAGCAGCTCTGCAGTTAGAGAGCAGTGAGAGAGAGCTCCGCCCAGCTCCGTACCTGAGCTCGCCGTGCCCATTAGCTTCACAACTGAATAGCTAGCACCACCATGCTCTGTACCTGAGCACGGCACGCCCCCATGCTCCATACCTGAACACGCCATGCCCTTACGCTCTGTACATGAGCACGCAGTGCCCCAAAGCTCCGTACCTGAGCATTTAACTCCACCTAGCTCTGCACACCGTGCCCTTAAACTCCTGAGCTTGCCTCATCCTATGGCTCCGTACCCAAGCATGTTAGCTATGTACCGGAGTCTTCAGCATCTTAGTCACTTTCGTTGACCTAGGTGCCAAGGTCATTGGTGTCTGTCCGCCCAGTCAGGCCACTTGTGGCAACCATTCTCTTGGGCCTCAATGGGCCAAGCTCCGCCCCTGAGCTGCTTGTGCCAAGCTCTGCCCTGAGCTGGCTCATATTGCCCCACCCTCCCTTTTAGTCCCTGCTTCAGGGTTTGCTCTGGCTACCAAGACCTGTATGCAACATGCTTAACCCTGAGTGTGTTAGACAGGCTAGGGGAGGTTTTTGTCTCACATGGGGGGGTACTATTAGGGATCATGCCGTAGCTGCTAGAGGCCACTGTTGATCCCTCATGGTGGGGTGAGAACCCTCAGTGTGATCATGCAGGTGCCAACCTAATTTGGCATTTTGCGTGAAAGTGGCAACACCTGTTGTTGGGCCTATTTAAGCACACCTTTGGGCTCACACGAGTGTCGCACCATTGCTTTCTCAGAATACTACATGATTCGGCATCGCGCTGCTGCAACAGCCCTCACCCGGCTTTGATCGCTTTCTATCGTGGTTTTGTATGACTCGTGAAAATGATGGACTGAGTCCATTAAGGGGCTTGGTTTTTCATAGGGTCAGGAGACCAGAGGTAACCTTTGTTAGCGCCTAGTGGCTAGCGAAGGGTTAGTGTTTGTTTACTTTTTGTACGTTTAGTTGCTGGGTTTCCACGGGGGGTTTAATCCTCGCTCACAGCTGCGAGACTTGCCCCTCCTTTCCCGCACTCACGCCGTCACCCCATCCTCCGTCTTCACAATTGGAGAATACATCTTCTCCTACTCGATTGCATGCTGAAAAGGACAGATACTTTTATCACTCACTAATATGTAATATTGGATCATTTTCCTCAATAAGTAAATGACCAAGTATAATAGTTTTGTCTCATTTGTTTAACTGGGTATGGTACCGGACTCTGGACCAGAAGGTCCAGGGATCAAATCCCACCTCTGCCAAGCTGCTATGTTGGGTCCTTGAGCAAGACCCTTAACCCACCGTTGCTTGGATTGTAAAATTGTATCAATTCTAAGTCACTCTGGATAAGGGCGTCTACTAAATGCTGTAAATGTAAATATATACACTGCTAGGTATGGCAGTGTTGTTTGTCTGCGTCTTTAGTTCAGGGCTCCATCTGGAGGCTCAGGACAGGCGTAGTGCTCTATAAGTAACATCTGGAGATCTTCACACTCTCAGAGCTGCTGCTGCTTTTCTGGGATCTGCTGCTCGATTTCACCCAGAAGATCCCTTCACTCACCATCCCCCTTCTAACACCAATGTAGTGTGAGCGTGGAAGACATAAGCTCAGACAAGGAAACTTTGTTCATAGTGCTCTTTATAAAACAAAACCCAACACAGCACAGATACATTACCAGCTCTTCTAATAGCTATTAATGCATGGAGCACATATGCATTTTTATATAGAAAATTAAATGTAAATAAGCAATATTTATGAATGAATTTTAATTAAATGGTATTTATCTGTGTGTAACCTCACACCAGGGGTGGGGGAATGGCGAATGCAAATGACAATGGTGAAAAAATGACGAGTGATACATAAGATAATGTACATTTTTTAATTGATATAGATATTCTATTTTGAAGGCTACTGTATTACATGATGCGCCATGACCACTGTTGTGTTTATCCGTTCCGGGATCTTTTCACTCGATGCCCACTTGCCAGACGGTACGCTCGGTGTTCCCTTACGTCATGTGTTACAAATTAAGCACTGCAGTGCAGATTACTGTAGAATTGTACTCATCTTTTCTGAAGTAATTCCAGATTACTGAAGTTTAGCGACCCCTAGTGTCGAAATAGTCAACTTTGACTGTAAATTGGTAAAATTAACAATATAAATTTGATCATTTTCTTCTAGATACAGTACCTCACCAAATCTTTTTCCTATTATAGTCTATGAGAAGTATAATATTTCATAAATATGTGATAGCCAATGCAGCAATAAAATGATTTATTAAATACTTACTCTATGATCCAAACCAACAGGTGAACATGACTCTGAACAAGAAATTAAAAAATTGTGTCAGATCAAATCTGGTGGATCAAACTGGGGCCGCATGACAGTAAATTCTCAGGCTGCTTTTTGTTTCCAGTCCATCCCTGTGTGCAGGAACATGAACTTAGCAAGTAATGTAAAGTCTGATGAGATTATTTACTACAGTTCCTTACCACAACTAGTATCACAGTTTATAAAAAGCACACACATTATAATGTTATCTAATGGTTAGCTTTTAATTGAGGATGCCATGTGCGGAGGTGTGTCCAAATGCTTTTGGCCATGTGTGGGGGCATCTCACAATACTTTTTGGCCACGTTGGGAGCATGTCCAAATACATTTGGCTGTGTATGCAGTCATGTCCAAATACTTTTTGCTGCGTGGGGGGCGTTTCCCAGTTCTTTTGGACGGCTGCAGGGGCATGTTCAAATACTTTTGGCCATGCGGGGGCCATGTCCAAATAATTTTGGCCTCTTGAGAGGGCGTGTCTTAATAGTTTTGGCCACGTGGGGGGGGCATGTCCAAATACTTTTGGCCATGTTGGGAGTCATGTCCCAATACTTTTGGACGTGTAGTGGGACATGTCGCAATACTTTTGACCGTATGGGGAGTCATGTCCACATACTTTTGGCAACATGTGGGGGGCGTGTATCAATACTTTTGGTCATGTGCATGGTCATGTCTCAATACTTTTTGGCAATGTGCAGGGGTGTGTCCCAATACGTTTTTATGTTTTTTTTTTACTGAGAGCTCTGTGATGACATCATCAATTTCATTTACAGTTTCAATTTTGTCGGTTAGAATTTGAATCTGAACATTCTGTCAATGCAATTTTATGGGAGATTTTTACATTTTTAAACTTAAATCTACTAAAAATGATAAGCGTTATCAACTCCAAAAATCATAGCGCACCCCACAGAGTGATTATCTACATAAGGGTGTTTGATCCGAGTCTGTACGTTACACGGTCAGAGCCAAATTAATCACAGAAATGTGTGGAAGAAGAACCGCCAATAGTAATAAGAAGTATGAGAGATAAAAATAAAATCTAATGATTAATTTAATTAGGTGTATAATTAAAAACAAACAGCTGATTATAAATGAAGAGATTTAACATCTAAAGCAGCAACGTTTGAAATCCAAAGATTCCCCCATTTATATTTATAGTTATGGCCAAAAACAATCAAGATGGTTAAAAAGGTTACATTATAAAAATGTGTCATTTGTATTTTTAACCTGCAGCAGCTCTAAATGCAGAAGTGAAACCATCATCTCTATGAGAGAGAGAGAGAGAGAGAGAGAGAGAGACAGAGAGAGACTTTTGACTTTTGAGGACATTTATTTTAACATTCAGTCAAGAAAATAACATCCATACTTTACCATATGGGGCGTCGATTAATGACACTATAATGTTAAATATACACAAATCTCAATAACTCTGCAAATAAATTACAAAAAAAAAAGACAGAGCAATAAAACCATCCTTAGAAACAATAATCTACAAGCTCACCACACAGAACAAACCATCACTATACTATAAAAAACTTTCACACAGAGAGGATCAAATCACCACTCTCATCATCAATTGTACACAGAAGTTGCTCCAGAGCCCACATTGACAGAAAAACCTGCAACTTATGTATAATTTAAAAAAAAGTAAATTAAATTTTCAGTCGGATCCTGATCGGAGTTCTCACCATAACATCAACATCAACAGTGCCCCTCTGTCCTATCATGTTCTTCCTAGTCACCCAGATTGCAAGTTTTGCTTGGCCCAATTAAAAGTTTATCAGGCAAATTTTTGCCTTATTGGATTTTGTGTAGCTTAATCCAAAGATGAAGAGACTATCGGTCATTATAACCCGGAGAGCAGCTAACCAGGACCTGAGGGAGCTAAATATGGTCATCAGGCGAGTGCATTTTAAAACCAGATGCTCTACAGTCTCCTCTTGTCCACAAAAAGGGCACGTGGGAGCAACAGTGGGGTCAATGTGGGCGATATGGCGGTTGGTAGCTATGGCCCGATGTATGATCCTCCACTGCAAATCACTGATGCGTTTCTCTATTGGAGGTTTATATATGGTCCTCCAACAACGCCTAGGGGAAGAGTCTGGAGGCAACAGGCCCACCCAAAGGAAAAAAGTAATTCTTAAGATAGAAAAGACTATGTCTCACGAGAAATGTAGGAGAAATAGATAAGATCTTAATTTTGTCTCAACAAAGGCTTACCTATTTCTCATTTATTTCTCCTAAACCCCTTTAGGAGAAACAAGGAGAAACAGATGAGAAATAATTTGTAAGACATTGGAGAGACAAAGGAGAAAAAGATGAGATCTCATTCTAGACTGATTTACTGCTCAATTATGTCTTATATGTTTCTCATTTATGTCTTATATGAACCTTTAAGGAGAATAAGCTTCTATTCAGACATAAAAGAGATCAAAGTAAGAAACATAAGACACCACTGAGATCTTATTTATTTCTTATCCATGTCTAGTTGAAAGCTGCATTACTAACACCTGGAGACACTCCTAAGACATACAGATGCAGTTGGTTCAAAGCTTTTATTGTATAAAAAGAATTAGTGCAACTGAATTGTACACATTATAACAGCAGTTATACAACAGTGTAAACACAACAAATGCATACACACATAAAAAGCAATGTTACATAATGTACAAACAATATTTTACCATTACCACCGTAGTAATAGTCCTCTAACTAAATGAAGTCACACAGTAATAGAAACAATGCATAACAATGTGAACACTAGAGAACAGTTCTTAGAGTGGAACCCACTGAATTATCAGTTCATAATGAAATGGCTGAGATGATTTAAATGGTTAGTCACAGGGGTTTGGTAAAAAATCCTGAATTCTATAGAAAGTTAAGAGTCAAAATTGTGGTGTTGATAGGAACTAGACGGCCACCTCTAAATGCTCCCTCACAGAAAGTAAAGTCTAAATGTATCGTAATCATTTTATTCTGCTCATGGAGGAGAAATATTTAAATAATTTAATAAAAACATTTTTTTCCTTTAGATTACATTTTTCCCTTAAATAACCATTATATATTAAAAACTCAGATAGCACGTGTCGGATCACTGGTGATATTTGGATAAAATGTTTTTATTTGTGTTGTAGTCACTGCTGATAACTATTTTATTTATTATCCAAAACCATCAATGAACCAACACGTGTCTGAGTTTTTAAATACGTAATGTTACTGATGGTAAAACAATGGAGAATTTGGAATAAGTTCTCATTGTCGACTATTGGGCCGAATAACTCTCTCCATGTTCCCCTCTGCCATTTAAAATACAGTTTAAGTCAAAACTTTAACACCAAACTACCATAAAACACAATGTGTCAGACATCATACATCAGGCAGCACGTGTGTGTCACACATCATCAACACATCTAAAACATCATCAGATTTTCACACAAGTCCTAAAAGTAGATAAAGAGAACCCAGTTAAACAAATGAGACAAAAATATTATACTTGGTCATTTATTTATTGAGGGAAATGATCCTATATTACATATTAATGTGTGGTAAAAGTATGTGAACCTCTAGGATTAGCAGTTTACTTGAAGGTGAAATTAGAGTCAGATGTTTTCAATCCACTGGGATGACAATCAGGTGTGAGTGGGGACCCTGCTTTATTTAAAGAACAGGGATCTATCAAAGTCTGCTCTTCACAACACATGTTTGTGGAAGTGTATCATGGCACGAACTAAGGAGATTTATGAGGACCTCAGAAAAAGTTGTTGATGCTCATCAGGCTGGAAAAGGTTACAAAACCATCTCTAAAACGTTTGGACTTCACCAATCCACAGTCAGACAGATTGCGTACAAATGGAGGAAATTCAAGACCATTGTTACCCTCCCCAGGAGGCGACCAACAAAAATCACTCAAAGAGCAAGGCCTGTAATAGTTGGCGAGATCACAAAAGACCCCAAAAGAAACTTCTAAGCAACTGAAGGCCTCTCTCACATTGGCTAATGTTAATGTTCATGAGTCCGCCATCAGAAGAACACTGAACAACAATGGTGTGCATGGCAGGACTGCAAGGAGAAAGCCACTGCTCTCCAAAAAGAACATTGCTGCTCGTCTGCAGTTTGCTAAAGATCACGTGGACGAGCCAGAAGGCTATTGGAAGAATGTTTTATGGACGGATGAGACAAAATATAACTTTTTGGTTTAAAAAAAAGTGTTGTTTGGAGAAAGGATAACACTGCATTTCCAGCTAAGAACCTTAATCCATCTTGAACATGTGGGGGTAGTATCCATGTTGGCCTGTTTTCTGCATCCTGGGCAGGACCGGCTTGCCATCATTGAATGAGCAATGAATTTGAATTATATCAAGAATTTCTAAAGAAATGTCAGGACCATCCTTCCATGAACTGATCTCAAGAGAAGGTGGGTCCATGCAGCAAGAACAACGACCCTAGCACCCATCCTTTCCTAACCAAAGAAAGGGGTGGTCCCCGACCTTTAATCCAATGGAAATGTTGGGGAAGGACCTGAAGTGAGCAGCTAATGTGAGTAAACCCACCAACATCCCAGAGTTGAAGCTGTTCTGAAAGTTACTGAAAGCAAAAACTCACATACTTTTGCCACTCACTAATATGTAATATTGGATCATTTTCCTCAATAAATAAATGACCAAGTATAATATTTTTGTCTTGTTTAACTGGGTTCTCTTTATCTACTTTTAGAACTTGTGTGAACATCTGATGATGTTTTAGGTCATATTTATGCAGAAATATAGACAATTCTAAAGATTTCACAAACTTTCAAGCACCATTGTAATTATTCAAATTTATTTTTTACATTTCCCCTTAAAAACAAACAAATGTCTGGTGAGTGTGTTCAGTTCAGGTCTCAGATTCAGAGTCCCAGTACAGCTGTGTTCAAACAGCCAAAGTTAACCTGGAGTCATTTCATCATTTTGGGAAGGAGGCTGGCAAGGTCTCTGTTCACCTGTGTCTCGACGGTCAGTCTGGCGTGATGACGACTTTTGTTAATGAAAGCCTTTTTCAAATTCCCCACCTCAACCACGTTCCATCCCGACAAGTGTGGAAAATCACAAAACATATCTACACAGAAAAAAACGGATGGGAAGTATCACAAAGCCTCGACTCACTTCTAGAAATAAAAACATTCAGACCAAAATAATGTATATCTATTTGTAATAACTTTGCATTTTAGAATTTTTTTGAAAATAAAAACAACTGATGTACAGTACTATGCTAAAGTATTAGGCAGGTGTGAAATAAATCCTACAAAGTAAGAACGGTTTTACAATAGAAGTAGTAATAGTTCATTTGTGTCAATTAAAATGCGAAGTGAATGAACAAGAGAAATCTAAATCAAACCAATACTCGGTGTGACCACCCTATGCCTTCAAAACAACATCAATCTTCTTGGTACACTCACATAGTCTGGGATTTTGTAGGATTATAGTCAGGTGTATGATTAACCAATTATACCAAACCGATGATAATAATTATCATTTGCAACATAGCCATTAAATGAAAAAGAAGCAGATGTGTAGGAGGCATAAAACTGCATGAGGAACAGCCAAACTCTGCTACAAAGATAAGGTTGTGGGAAAACAGTTGTGTGTCACAGGACATACAACCATGGCAAGTCTGAGCACAGTAACAAGACACAAGGTAGGTATACTGCATCAGCAAGGTCTCTCCCAGGCAATGATTTCAAAGTAGACTGGGGGTTCAAGCTCATTTGAAAAGTACAAAGAAATGGGCAATGCTGAGGACCGTAGATGCAGTGGTCAGACACCTCATGCTTACTTCCCTTAAAAACTGGAAGATGTCCAGCAGTGCCATCAGCAAAGAAGTGACAGAAACCAGTGGGGCACTGACACACCCATTGACTGTTCTGAGAAGTCTGGTCAGAAGTGGTCTTCATGGAAGAATTGTGGCTACAGCCAATATCACCAAGAACTATCTTCAGTTTAAAGAAGTACAAGGAGTCCTGGAAGTAAGGATATGGACACACCGGAGCTCTGATCTCAACATCATCAAGTCTGTCTGGGATTACACGAAGAGACCGAAGGATCTGAGCAAGCCTACATCCACAGAAGATCTGTGGTTAGTTCTCCAGGATGTCTGGAACAACCTCCTTGCCAAGTTCCTTCAGAAACTGTGTGCGAGTGTACTTAGAAGAACTGAAGGCAAAGGGTGGTTACAGCAAAAACTGATTTGATTTAGATTTCTCTTTTGTTCATTCACTTTGCATGTTGTTAACTGACAAAAATAAACTAACACTTCCATGTTTGAAAGCATTATTACTCTGCAGCATTTTTCCACAACTGTCTAAAACTTTAGCACAATACAGACTATGATGCAAACATCTAATAAAGGTCATATTAATCATAATATGGAATTTATGTTTATTGTATGTATCAAGTCCATTCTCAACAGAAAACATAAAAACAAAGTTCATGAAAATGTGTTTTGTGCAAATCCTTCAAAGAGGACAAAAGAAACATTGCAGTGAAAGTGCAGAAAAACTTCAAGCTCATTCCACACTTTATTCCTATAAACTTAATTGAAAAAAAAATATACAGTTAATTTATCACGGTGTTTTTGGTCATGATAGACTAGCTAATAATATCACCTGAAAGGCTGCAGATAGCTTTGTCCCCGAATGCGCATGCTAACGTTACCCTGCAAAATAATAATAAAAACACAAAAGGTGCATCAGGTGCTAACATTCAGTACAGCTAAAAATATTTATGTAAATGTATCGTACATTAGTGGACTTAACGTTTCTCTTTTGGAGCTGCTCTACAATCCCAGTTATGGGCAAAGCAAACTCTAACATTATGCTACCAACAGAAACTAGCATAGCATTCAGTCTGAAAACTACAATAACGTTTTATTATCACAAAAACGAATTTAAATGTTAAAATAACAATAATAACTTCAAAAATACTTACCAAACTACGATTCCAGCCACAGAACAGCAGCGGCCGTGAGGAGAATGAAGCTCTATGGCAGCAGTAACTCACTCTGTGACTCAGCATCTCACCGACCGTTAGCTAAGCTCGCCAGCGCACGCGAACTTCTAATAAGTTAGCGAAAGTTAAGTCCTTTATCGTGAACTATGTACATGTTTAAAACAGAATGTTTACCAATCCAGTTTAGGCGAGTATATGAAGTATATAATTACCAAAGCCGCAGTATCCGCCATGTTTGTTAGCACAGTATGCTAATGAGCTGGTTCTGACTAATAGCCGAACGGAGGGCATCGCGTCAGACGCTCCGTGGTGTCTTTAGTTGGGCCATTAGGTTTAAAGGTTGCAGTTTGTTCTGTGGACTTTAATGGTTCAAGCCGTTTTTAACTATTCTTCACAGTTTTGACTATAAATAGAATAATTTTATTTTTAATTACAAAAATAACAGCATATAGACATTAATTGTGACAGACAAGCTATACCCAAGACAAATAAGCAAGGTAAAAAAGAAAAAAAACGACAGTAATAATGACAACACACAGGCAGTACACAGGACAACCAAATAAGGTGAAAAGTAAGACAAGCAACACAAAAATAATAATGACTGACAGACAGACAGTATACAGGATAGGGTGGGAGGAAAAAAAATAATAATACTGATAATAATAGATCCCAGCACTGCACATACTGTGTATCCTACTACTTACTCAATCAGTGTAATACGTTGAATTATTAATATACTGAGTGACAGTTTAAATATAAATGCATACATTTATACCTACAAACAATATACAGAGACAGTGAGAGAAAAAAAAACATAATGTACATTTTGCTAGCAAATTTGCATTTGAGAGAGTGCAAGTTGCTTTTTTAATTACGTTATAGGGCCACTACTACAAAATTCACTTATTATTGAGAAGACTAGATTAAAGTGCTAATTGTTTTGATTTGCAGCTGAGGCTAGGTGCTCTTTTAATAGATTGATCCATTGTGTTAGATAATTTTTTTTATCTTTCCAATTTAAGAGGAATTTTTTGTTGTTGTTGTTGTTGCTGCTATACTTAACAATATAAGTAATGGAATTGTGCTTTCAATTAGTGATTCTACCACTGAGAGGTTTCTTAATAGACATACGGAGGGTGACATAGGAATGTTGCTCCCCAGACACAGAGATCATTTTGAAGTTGCTTTTCCCCAGAATTTGTGGACTAGTCTGCAAGTCTGGAACGAGTGAAAGTAGTCGTCAGTTTTGTTTTTTACGCACTGTGTACATATACTTGAAAATTACTAAATCCCATTTTGAACATTTTGTATTGAGTAATGTGTGTCCTATGAATTATATTTTATTGAATTCATTGAATTATTTGTATGCTTGAATATTGAATTCTTTGTGTTTGGTGAGTGATGTATTAAATCACCATCTTGGCCTGGTTGTAGTTTTTTGTATATCACTAAAATTAAAAGTAATTGAGGCATGATCAGAGCTTACTATTGGATGGGATTGTAGATTTTCATATATGCAGTATAATGGAGTTGCTTGTGTGGAATAAGTCAATGCGAGAGAATGAGTGATGAATTTGAGAGTGAGTCACGCATTGTATAATTTTAATTTTATTTTAATTTATGTCCATCATACTGTCAGGGAACACAGTGACAGTTTAACATTTAATTCTTGAATGTTTTGTAATATAACTAAGAAAACAAGCATGAAGAGCAACAGAATAGAATTGGCTCTGATAGAACATGGAAGCAAATATTTGAAATTGTATTTAGTTTTTTTTTTTTGTTGTTTTTCTTTGGATACTTTTATTGTTGCCTTATCTACACCTTTAAGTAAAAGTAAATTGTGCAGAAAATAAACTTGTGTACTTTAACATACACATATGGAGATTTGAATTGTGATTTTATTTAGAATTACTTTCTCAAAATAAATGGATTTGAGTATCAGTAATGACGGATCATTTATCAAGGTATATTCAGAAAATTGGGAATTCGCTGTTTCTTATGGATTTCTTGTTATGAGTCAACAATAAGGTGAACTTTGACTTGTTAGAAGAGACTGAAAAAAGCCAATTATGAGATCTCAAATATTTCTTATGTTTTGCATGATGAGACGAATCTGAGATGAGACAAACTTAAGACGAATTTAAGAAACAAGAGAAATAAGCTTAAATCTCACATTGATCTCAAACACGTCTTAATTATGTCTAGGAGAAGTAAATGAGACAAACTTAAGATCTCATTTAGAGAATTTCTTTCCTCTGGGTAGATAACCACACTACGCGGTATGATACGTACTGTATCAGGAGCATATTGATATGAGTGTGACGTGTGTATTAAGGAGTGGAAGTAAAGTTACGTTATAACTATCCTCGAGCCTTATTATTTATTATCAAATAATACTTCATGGTGGCAGCGGTGGGATCGCCTGTAACACCGAGATACTGACATGCTCCGTGCCGACGCGAATCTCCAGCGAAATTGTCCGAGGATAATATTGCTATCGCCAGTGAGAACTTAATAAGCTAAGCGGCCAACGGGAGGAAGATAAGTGTGCAGTTGAAGATAAAAATACTAAAAAGGCAAAATGGCATCTCAGTTACCGATGATGAACTGGTCCGATACGGATATGAGTGAAGCTATTTCGCTGTTTAGACATAAGATGTGTCTTTATCTAGACGACGAGGAAATAATGGATGAAGCAAAAAAAGCTAGGAAAATCTGCCAAGACATCGGAGATGAAGGGCTAAAACGGTTGAATGCTAGCAGACTCAGTGATGATGACAAAAAGAAGCCTGTGTTCTGTGGAATTTTTTTAAGGCCAGTTGAAGTTTAATGTGAACTTTAGGATACACAGACTACACCTAATGCAATACAGACAGAAACAGGATGAGAGCATCGATGATTTCATAGCTAGAGCCAGAACTTTAGCGCTGAAATGCCAATTTACCGAGGATGAGCTAAATGAACGTCTGATAGAACTTATTATTGCTAGCACACCACATGATGCCCTGAGAAATGACCTGTATAGTAAACCCCAAGGTTACTCTGTGGCTGATGTACTAAAGGAAGGAAGAAAATATGAAGCTCTGTCTGCAGGAAATGAACAGTTAAACCAACTTGGTCTATCCAACAGTGAAAAAGTTCATGCAATCCACAAAAGACCAGCATGCCAGAATTGTGGGAGTTGGGAGTAATCTTTAAGGGCAGACAGGTACTTATTCCAGACCCCATGACTAAAGACATTCTTACACAGCTGCACATAGGTCACCACGGCATAGAGAAAACATGACATCTGGCAAGAGAAAGTGTCTATTGGACAAAGATGAACGATGACATTGAAAGTATTTGCAGATCATGTAGAGTATGTGCAGAGAATCAAGATGCAAACCCAAAAGAACCTCTCAAACCACATGAAATCCCATCTAAACCATGGCAATCGATTGCCTCTGACCTGTTCGAAGTCAATGACCATCACTACATGTTGACTGTAGACAGATATTCAAAATATCTACTTGGGATGAAATGCCCACTCCAGTAACCAGCAACGCAGTCGCACAGAAGATGCAGCAATACATGTCTTTGTTCGGACGACCGGACGAAATTATGACCGATAATGGACCACAGTATACAGGACAAGCTTTCAAGGAACTTATGACAGAATGGGGAACAAGACACATCACCAGTTCACCCCACTACCCCAAAAGCAACGGATTTATCGAAAGACATGTAAGGCACATCAAAGGCATTGTGAAGAAAACAAAGGAGAAAAAAAGTGATCTACACATAGCTTTGCTACAAAAAAAAAAAAAAAATGGCACCCAGCAGTTGTCCAACGAAAGTGTGATGAGCCACGGAGCCACGTTGTTGAAACACCTAATGGAAATATTATTAGGCGTAGCAGGAATCACCTACGTGGACCATACAACACACAGATGCAACAAACTGTGAAACAAATACGCTTTGTGGAGCCACGACCACTGGATGGCCAGGAAGGACACAATGATCCAACACAGACCACCCTGTGTGCCTGAGACCAAGGTAGCAGATCCTAAGAGCCCCCAGCCAGAATGCACACAATGTGAAAGGGCTGTGGTCAAACCAGCTCACGACAGAGACTATGTTCAGTTTTGAGTGTAATCACTTGGATAAAACATTGTTTCAAGTTATTTTTGTAGGTTGAATGACGTTTAATATATATAAAAGAAATATATTATTTGCCAAGTGAAGCACATATAGGACAATTGAATGTTTACATGTTTAGAATGTCTAATGCTTGAACAATGAACTGAATAAGGTTGTTCTGATAGATATAAGGAAAAAAAGTTGTTTGATTCTGGATGGTTCAAGCTAAACAGGGGGGATGTTGTGATATGTTACTTGGAACTAGATAACCACCCTATGATACGTACTGTATCAGGAGCGTATTGATATGAGTGTGATGTGTGTATTAAGGAGTGGAAGTAAAGTTACGTTATAACTATCCTCGAGCCTTATTATTTATTATTAAATAATACTTCAGTATGAAGGCTGTTCACTACTGTTGAAAGAGAGCAAGGTTGTGTTATTATATTATTGTTTCTGAATAAAACTGCACAAGAACTTATTCTTGTATCATCATGTTTAGACTACTATAACTACCTTATTATTTGAGTTCCTAATAAACCATCCACTCACTTCAGTATCTGTAAATCTCTGTTGCTAGATTACTTACAATAAAAATCAGTTTACCTCTCTCTCTCTCTCTCTCTCTCTCTCTCTCTCTCTCTCTCTCTCTGTGTGTGTGTAAAGCAACCTTAGGTATGAGAAAGGCAATATATACATAAACAACTTTAAATAAATTGATTATTATCATAATTTTTATTGTCATTGTTGTTGTCTGAAACTGAAGAATTAAAAATTTAAAAACATTTGTTCTCCAGTAATAATTGTGTCCTTTTTTAAGCCAGAGAAGAGGATAACTATTGTTATTGTATAACTGTTTCTGAACAAAAAATTCAGACTGAAAAAAATAAGAATGTAAGTTTTAATTATTCATTGTTTTCCATTAGTAATTTTGTATAATGTGTGCGAATTCAGATCATTACAGTAATTTTTGTATTTGCATAAATTACAAAATAATTCAAATTTATCATATTGATGATAGATTCACCTCATAAATAATGACACACTGCTCTGTCTTACATGAAAGTGTTAGAGGGACCAGCGCTCGATCCCCCCCGTTCGACCCAACCATCCCAACAGGAAAGACCGTCGCCTCAGTTCACCTGTTACCCACTTGGTGAAATAAAATTTTTCCACGGGCCCAGCTAGAGGAGCCGCTTGATATGTACAACCCCATTGAGCGAATCCCCGTGCCAGAGTGGGAGGTCCCAGAGAGTGTCATTTTGGAGCACTCAATCCCCTGTAGGCCTGTATCAGAGCTCGCCGTGCTTGTAAGCTTTGTTCCCGAGCTCACCGTGCCCATTAGCCCCATACTTGGGCAGTTAGCGCCGCCAAGCTCCGAACCTGAGCAATTAAGCTCTATAATTGAGCATTTAGCGCCACATACAAGAGCTCGCCGCACCCGTAAGCTCCACACCAGAGCAGTTAAGCTACGTGCTTGAGCATTTGGCGCCGCCTAGCCCCATACCTGGGCTCGCCGTGCTTGTAATCTCTGCAATTGAGCAGATAAGCTTAGGAGCGTCGGGACGCCACCCCTTGGGGGGGGGGTACTGTTAGAGGTCCTACCTTCTAGTCGACGCTGGGGGACAGCGTTGGCCCATTTTCCATCGTAGGATCTCTGACAGCCACCGCAATCTCGCATGCCTGTCCGTAAGCTACGCAAACACGACACGCAACACCTGCCATCCCGGCTATTTAAGAGCTTCTCCAAGTTTGGCAGGTGTTGCACCATATGACCTGTCACGCGGCTTGCACGCAGCAGCAAATGCTATAGCAGGGCCATAGAGTTGCAGCATACTAGAACGTTTGTGATGCACTTTTAAAACATAAAATATTTAAAGAACCAGAGTGAATATTATTACCATATCGGAATTAAAATGAATATGTGCATTAGACCTACTTACTACAGCCAACAATTTCTTTCCTGTGTGTGTCAGTGGAGAAGCTATACATTTTTACTCCTTTCTTTGACCGAAAAGAGCATCTCCATGCAGAGTAGCAAGCCAAGTTGGAGATGACATATATTAAAGCTTACACTTCTTTTATAAACTTATATCTGGAAATATATTTGCAGACAGTAAATTATTTGAGCCCCTCTATGAACAAGAAATTATGCAGGTCATTACCTGTTTGAAAACATTATTGTTTTTTTTTTAAATAAAATGACATTTTTGGGGAGGGTTCATGTTTCTTTTTTTTTGCTGTTGTTTATATGCTGATTGAAAAATCTGCATTGAGTGATTAGCCTATATTATAAATCTACTGGCTTTGTTGTATTTTTTGTTTTTTTGGCATATTTATATTTTGTTTTCTGCATAGTGTCTTGTATTTGTGTATTTTTTGTGTAATTAAAAAAATAAAAAGGTTAAAAAACAATACGTAGAATGGAGGACAGAAACTGCTAGTGTGATGTTCAAGTTCATTAGAGGTTTAGTTAATCAATTTTCTGAATAAGTGCATAATAAAAAAGACAAAAGAAAACTCACAACATGAAAATGAGTTGTGTGTTCCTTGCTGTTTTGTACACCCAGAATTACATCATTGTTAGAGATATTTAAATATTGTTTTCAGAAGTTTGAATGCTTTCTAATTTGGGAGAGTATGTGTTTTGAATTTCCTCAGAGGGAATGGCCGAGAGGGGAAATACACAATATTTGGAAGGGATCAATACTGGAGGTTGGTCAGAGTTGGGGGTTCATTCAATAAAGTAATAAACAATTCAAACCAATAAACAGCACCACCATCTGTAACCAGGGTAACAAATTATACTTAAAAAAAGCATAGTGATGTAAATACATAAGCATGTTATATAAATATAAATATTGCAGTTAATGCATTAACTACTAACTGTAACTGTGTTTCACAGCTTAATAAACATAACTTACTGAGGTCTAATGCACAAATATGTACCAGAAAGCATATAAAGGTATGGGTGATTCTTCAGGTAGACAAACCTTTATGTGCCCAGGTTATAAATTCATGTTATGCTTACTTACTTAGATAGTTTATTACAAAATACATAGATTTGGTATTAAAATATAATGAAAAAAAAAATTATATATATAATTTTAATACTTTACTACTTTGGCCTTGAACTTTAAAAGTTCTTGTTACGATTCACCTATGTAAAAACTGGCGAACCGTGAAAGGAAAAAAAAAAAGGTTTAGGACCCAATCGCAGTTAGCTCTAGATGGAAATGGTGAACCAATAAATAAATAAATAAATAAATAAAAACCAAAAAA